>CM062518.1:2858000-3110000 GCA_031439585.1 Pterocarpus macrocarpus
TTTTAGTTACTTAGTCCTTACAGGAAATTACTTTTTACTTGAGTGCATATCTTATGAAACACTTGTTCAAGTTAACTAAGTTAGATAATTATTTCCTTTCCTTGAGATAGTGCACTTAGTGATTCCTAGGTTCATGGTATATATGCTTGGAGGCCCTAATCATACTTCTGTTCCTAAGGATTTCGAGATCCCTCTAGTCCTTGGGTCATGACAATGCATAACCACACTCATAAACCTAACAATACCATGTTCACTAATTACCAAGGGTGATTTTTAAGTTATCCAAGATTTTACCTTTAATGTTATAAAAGTGATCATCTTTTATAAAGTAATTATAAGGTTTCATTCTTTAAGAAAGTATGTGCCTCTAAAATTATGCTCTTGTCTTAAAGATTAAATCTTGGCAAAATAATGATACAGGATATTAGCTTTAAAACTAAAAAGTCTTGTTCTTTATAAAAGTTAACATTTTTAATTATTCTAAGACCATCAAGGTCTCAACTTTATGACTTAAAGTTGTCTTAAAGTTTTAAAAGATTCTTTCTTTATAAAATAATGGTACAAGACATTAGCTTTAGAATTAGAAAGTCTTATTCTTTATAAAAGTTAACACTTTATACATTATTTTGACTCAAGATACAAGCTTTATAGATTAAAAATTGTAAGTCAACACTTTTATGGCTTAAAGATTTCATTCTTGACTAAAGTTTGAGACTTTATGAAAGGTTTTGTCTTCAAGATTTGATTTTTAAGACACAAAGAGACAAGTTCTTATTTTTATGACTTAAAAAGCTTCATATTCCAACAAGATTGAACATTTACACATATTCTTGTCTTCAAAATGAACAAAATGGAACCATGTGACACCCATAAAATAGCACCACTTTTCATGCATCAAGAAGCAAACTTTTAAAGCTTTATACTTTTGAAATGTTCATAGTCTTATAAAGTCATGATAAAACATATAAAGATGAAACTTTTCTATTCATAAGGTCATTATAAAAGAAAAGGAACAAACTTTAAATAAACTACCATCAAGAACATCATTCTTTTTCAAACAACTCACAAGAAATATCAAGATCTCATGCATCAAGAAAGAAAAATAGAAACTTCGAGACATTCAAGAAGCAAACTTTCAAATAACCAAGAACAATTCATGAAGAAGAATATGAACACTTTTTGCTAAAAAAGGAAAATTTTACTCATGGAGAACATGAGGGTTTTTCTCAAGCTTTCACTTGAAGATCTTGGTCATGATAAAAACTAAGTTTCAAGCTTTCTTGAGTAAACAAAAGAAAAGAGTAGAGATCACTACCTAGTGATAAGTTTAGCACCTCCAAGAAGAAGACAAATAAGAAGATGGTGTTCTTCCAAGTGGATGAAGGTGGCTGTTTTGAATGACCAAGGACAGAGCTCTTGAGTTCTCTTGAAAATGAGTCTTGTAGTGTTTAGATCTCTTCTCCAAAGACCAAAAGATGTGGTCTTTGACGGGCTAAGTGAGAGTTTTAGTTATGTTGGTAGTGGAGAAAGGAAGAAGAAGATGAAGAAGAAGAAGAAGAAGAGTGTAGAGAGAAGTTGGAGGATTTGGAAGCAAGAGAGATAATCAGAGTCGAAAAATGAAAAGGGAATGTGTGTGCATGGGTGTGTTGTGGCCGTAAGCCTCATGTAGTGGGTGGGGGAGATATTTTCTTAATTTTGTGCTAATTAAGGTTTAGGGCGACAAATTGGATGATGGGGGAACAAATCATGCCCTTACTCTTATATAAAGCACTCTTGTCTAATGTTTTATGCTTTAGTGACATCACTCTTTACTTTATTATTTAGTTGACTAAATCTGAATTTAATCATGTCATTAAGTGCTCTTGCAACTTAACTAACATGATTAAGCAAATATTAGTGATTAACTCATGTGATCATGATTAACAAAAATTAATCTTGCAATTAAGTTTAATTATCTTTAATTAAACTCGATTAAGCTAATTATGTGTCATTAGTGCTTAATTAAGCTATTAAAGGTCTAACTTGCTTAATTAGAGATTCTCTAATCTTAATTGAACATTCTCTTAACTTTTCTTCTCATAATTAACTCATAAACACTTTGTTAATCTCTTAATTAAGTCTTAATCTCACAATTTCTCATTAAGTGCCTAATTACTCAGGGTTACTGAGTTAATTTATCACGACAGAAAATTGAGAATGTTACAATGTTCGAGAGTCCCTCAACTCTCCTAATTCCTTTTTCACAATTCCTAGCTAACATTCCCTTCCATCCCCCTCCCCCATATGTTGTGGACACAGTCACATTCTATTGCACACACATTTGACAGCGCACACACTACAACTTATCCACACCCACTACCAAACATTAACAATGAAAGTCTCCAAACCAAGATCATATTAAACTATGATCTTCTTAAACGGATAAGATTCATATTTCACAAAATTATGGCATATTATGATTGAGTGAAGCTTTGAGTCAATTTTAGCTAGTTTTTAGCTAAGTTATAAAAATATTGTCAACGGACATAAAAAAAATGCAAGTTTCCTTTATATAATAACGTCAATTTTAGATCTGAAAATCAATGTCTTCGGCATGGCTTGTTGTGGACAATAATCTATGCATTGCCAAGAATGTTAGTATGTAGTGATTTTATATCTATATGCATGGCTCTCTCCTTTGGATCTTATGAGGTCCTTGGTAGTTCAAGTACCCTATAATTTATTTATTTTTTTAGACTTCTCATTTTCATATTTATTTTACATATCCAATATATTAGACAAAGTAGCATTCGCCAAGATAATGTAGCCATTTGTAAGACTAGGTATGTAAAGTTTCTTAGATGAAAGCATACATTAGCTTTGTCCAGCTAGCCATAGAGCTTAATGGACCAATTTCTGGTGTAGTTAAGCATAAGTAATATCTGCGACATCATCTATTGCGTATGAATGGATTTTGTAGGGTGATATCTAAATTCTTTGGTACTATCATGAATAAAGAAATATAAATTATGTTCCAGAGACTGTAAATTAACTAAAAACTTTTCTACATGCTCTCGCTTGAAAAAACATGTAACTATCATCGAACTTAGTGTTGCCATTGCCATTTGTTTAGGTTACCTTCGAAGCATATATTGGAATCACGGACGATGAAGCAACGACTCAACTGAAGCTCTTTGGTGATAATCTGAAGGTGCTATGCTTCAATCATTTCAATGTGAATAAACTATGTAGTTCTATGTTTTTTCCTCCTAAATTTTGTGACTGATATGTCATATAATTCTCTACTGAAGCTTCTGGAAGAAAATCTCCCAATGGACAATGCATACAAATCAAAAGATGTGAATGCAGCACCTATACGGGTTATCCAGCTTATGTATAGTGCAGGGGTGAGTGTTAGGAATTTTTGGATTTTGGGTGTATATGTTTTTATGATGACAAGAAGGAAGATGATTCTGACTTCAGATGACAATGCTTTCTCTACTGTTCAATTACCAACTAATATGCTATCCGAAATACTGGTATAAAACATGAATTAAATGGGTTGGACTCTTGGTTGCAAAGGAAAGCATTATAGGTGGGGGAAAGAAAAAAAACTTGATGAGTGAAGAAGCATTATGGTTCATCATGACAAAAGAGCTGATGAGAAAACCTAATTGATGACATTTGTGTTTGGCTTAAGCTGTTATGTGGCAGACACAAAATTTTACGTACATCCTTTCTAATAAAATTCACAAGGGGTTCTTCTTGTAATGCAATATTTTATGCTTCAATCCAATTAACTAGAAGTTTTGCATTAATGAATTATTTCAGGATGTCAAGGGACCACAGACTCTGGCTTTCAATATACCAAATGATGAGCGTATTGTCAAAGACCGGGGAACATCAATGGTCATGCTTAAGAATGTTTCAGAGGCTAAGTATAATTTCTGACCCTAAAAATTATAGTTTGTTCGAATCTTAATTGTGAATGAGCCTCTTCTGTTACTTATTTCCCTAAATGACTAGTTAATGCCGGGATAACTTGCCAATTCTTAACAGGTTTAAGCATATTCTTCTTCCGAGAACGACTGCCTGTGTTGTATGAGAACACCAAGAATTTGTAGATTTTGAATCATTTTTCACTCATACAATTTGCCATGAATGCTGTCATGGAATTGGACCTTATACCATAACACTTCCAAATGGCCGGAAGTCTATTGTGACATTGGTCAGCTACATAATATGCATCATTTGAGCAATTTCTTTGATTTTTGAAACTTCTGCAGTAAATTTATTAACTTAATGACGGTGTTAGAATGGACCACTGAATTTGTTATCATTTTTTTTTAGTTAATAATAGATTACTTTATATACCCAAAAAGGAGAATTTACTTAACAATGGGTCTACCATGGACATGAAGCAATATTTGTTACATTTTAGGCGGGTATTCATTTTTGGGGGTAAGAAATTCATTTTTTTCAAGGATAACTTAGTGATGTAGGACTGTTAGGCAAGCTAAAGAGAACACAAGTCAACAAAGGGAGAAGAATACATATAACTTTGCCTATTTTGCGCGTTATTGCAAATCTTTACATAATTCCAAGTACGAAGAAAAGAGAAGGATCTCTTCAACAGAAAACATAAAACTTTGTCAAATCTTCATGGATATGGGTCAACAATGTGATTATGTTAATGTTAGGTCATTGCCTGTGAGCAACGCGCTATATGGTTTGATTCTAGTGTCAAATGAATAAGATTGTTCTAGAAGGTTTAGTCTAGGGATTACTATTAGGAGGAAAGATTGTTCTATGGGGGTTCTAAATGATCATGTGGGGAGCGAATTTAGGGGGTACAAGGGTTTATATGGGGGAGATGGTTTAAAGGAACAAAATGTAGAGAGTAAAGCTATTTTAGATTTTTCATTTGCTTTTGATTGTACTATAAATAACACTTGCTTTAGGAGGCAGAAAAAGCATCTTATCACATAAAAAAGTAGGGTTTATGCTCTCAAATTGATTTCTTTTTAATATGGAAATCAAGTAGAAAGCTTAATTTGCATTAATTGCAAAGTCATATTGGGAGAGAGGTTGACTACTTAACGTATGGTTTTGGTTAAAGAAGTATGGTTTATGATGAGAGTTGGGAGAAATGACTAAGATTGGGTTCCAAAGATGAAGTAGTTGCAATGAAAGGGTGAAATACAAAGGAACTTCCAAAAGAGGGTTTTGAAGGAAGTGATTTAGGACACACAAGGAAGTTCTAATTGTATGTGAGTAACGTCCGATTTCCGACTTCCGATCCCATTTAATGTTGAAAATTCCGATTTCCGAGTTTGTCTTATAAATTCAGACTTCCGATCTCGTTTAATATTGAAATTTTCGAATTCCGAGTTTGTCTTTAACTTTCAAATAAATTCCGACTTCCGACATTAGTATTAGTTTCGATTTCCGATTTTGTTTCCAAGGCTTAAGAGAAAGGACTGACTGTATTTTCCGATTTCCGACTTTATGCTCGAGTAGGGACGAACATGATATCCGAGTTCCGACCTTAGTTGATTCAAGATGGACACGAATACGACTTCCGAGTTTATCTGAATTGGATTCTGAGTTCAACCAAGAATTTTCACGAGTTCCGATATCAAGCTTATTACTAGAAGCTTTTCATTTCTCAATTTCTTGAGTTCTGATATCAAGTTAGAATGCCGAGATCCTATGATTTCCGACTTCCGGGTTCGAGTGTTTTGGTTTCACATTCTGGCCCCTGACCTTCGATTTAAAGGTGATTGTACCTTACGAATTCTGAGTTCCAACTTTACTCTCCAATTTTGAATAAAACAAGATGATTATTCCGAGTTCCGACTTAACCATGCACGAATTCCGACTTTAGGAAGTACACGAGTTTCGATGTCAAGTTCAGATACGCTGGAAGCGAGTTTCACTTCTCTGGCGACGTGGAGAACAATTTTAACACAAAAGAGGGAGACATGGTTGAACCTTGCCCACAAAATTTCATCCAATCAAAGCCACTCATTCTAACTACCACTTCGAAGCTTTGTCTATATATATATCCTCCTCCTGCCTCTTCAGCTCATTTTTTCTTACGTTGCTTCTCTTCATCACCTCAGCTCCCTTTCCTCTTCTCAACTCTCCCACTCTGTCCAGCTTTCAAGTTCAGCCCAGCTCTAATATTCAAACTCAAAAGCAAGAGGTAGAGGTTTTTAATTCTTGTCTTAGTTTTTCTGATTTTGAATGATTATTGGTAGTTTAATTCTTCAATCCTGATATATTGACTGAGTGATCATGATGAATTGTTGCTGATCTATTGGCTGTTTGAGAGATTAAAATTGAGTTGGAAACAAGAGAGAATGATGATATGAGGAAGTTGAGAGGCTGGAAAACTCAAAAACTCTCGGCAGTCCGTACGGCGGAGTGTACGGCTCCGCCTCTCGCCGTTCAAACTCAATGAAACCATTTTTATGTAAAACTAGACATCTAGGGCTTTCTACACATATATCATATAAGACCATTGGAGCAATATTGAGAGAGATATGAATTTGTGAAGTTTGACCTAGGAATCCAGACATCCACCCGGGCAGTATGGGTTGAAAAGGGTGTAACTCACCCTATACAACTCCAAATTGAGTGAAACTAATTTTGTTGGAAAGCTTACACATAGGAGAACATCCTACCTAGAAATTTCGAGTTTGTTACTATCCCATTTGTTCCCAGTGATTTGAAGAATTTAACCTATGTCCAAACCGAGCCAAAATAGAGCAGTTCAGGAAGGTTAAGTTTCGGGGCTTACAACTCGAGCCCTACTAAGTCAAATGGAATGGGACTTTTTGCAAATGAAAGATGGTTCTATCAGCTTTAATATGAGACCGATTTTGTATCATTTGAGCCAGTTTTCGATTTTTAGTAGATTTTTACTTTTGAGTGGACAATTTTGGCTAGCTACTGGGCAGGCCGGGATAAAACCTGAATAACCTGAGCTATAAATATCAAAATTAGATTAGACAAAAAAGGTTAGAAACTAGACATATAAGGCTACAACATATCCGAAAATCAGGTTTAAAGGAGTTACATTGAAATAAAGGTGGGCTATACCATAACCGGGCAGAAATAGGCAGAATCAGTTAAAAGTTCTATTGAAGCTTGTTGAAGCTATGAATGAATTTATGAATGTATGTGCATAATTGCTGCTCTATATTGAAATTGCAAATTGTGTAACTGTATTGGTTGGCTGGCACTATTCATGAGGAAGCGGATACGTTCCGTTATGCCGCCAAAATTGTGGTAGAGCATATGAATAAGTTATGATGTACATATAGATGCATGTGCATTCTCACAAAAAGCTATGAAGTTCATGTTATGATGACCAAGAATATGTTATGATGAAAGTTCCATGATACTTGGGCCAGCCCCGGATAAAAAGTTAAGGGGAATAGATCGGTGGGGACGTCGGGGAAAGTAAACCCGGCAAATCCCTGTATAGGAACGAGCTCGATCCTGATAAGCAGACTATTATCCAGGAGTCTAAAATGGCCAAGAACTCCCAGGGGACCAAGTGATGGAAAATGATGAAAGTAATGGAAAAGTTTATGAGTAATGAAGAAAGTATACGAGTAAAGGAAAGTTCAAGAGCAAGTTTTGCATGATTGCATTAAGTACATGATTACATGTTATTTACAGTTTATCATGTTTTACTTACAGCATATGTTCATTTATTCTGCCAATTATACTATGTATCATTGTTAGTAGTTTAATCTATTTCTTATGCTGGCTAAAGTAAAAACTGGACCCTGCCTCGGACCAGACATTTTCTCAACCTTATCAATTATGAATAGTTAAGTTTAATCTCATGATTTTATAATTAAATAAAACCCGAGGCAGCTGAGAATGAACGCGACGTCAGTTAAACATCATGCACGACCCTACTGAGAATTTTCTTAAATTCTCACCTCGCTTTGCATTTCCGCCTCATTCTCAGACGTGGACGATGGACGCGACAGCTACCCTCTTCGTTGAGGTGCCCGACTTGCAGATTCACCATGACCCGTGAGGCTCGTTGTACATAGCCTCTCTTGCCGGCCTGTCTTTATCTTTTTAGTGATAGGAACTTTGCCATCCCTTTGCACCATCCAGCTTTTGATCCTGCCACCACTTACTTTGCGGTTCCACTACATGTGGCACACCCTCCGCCAAAGACCCCGCACTGTAGTACCTGTAGCACACGTCGATCTTGCGCCAGATTCACCTCCGCAGGTAGTACCCAACATCCCACTCAGCTCCGAGAGCGACCGTTAGAGCCACCTGCTCATCATCCTCCTCCTCCTCGACCCGGTATGGGCTACTCACCACCGCCGTATGGCCAATGGCTACCCGACTGAGTAGATCGTAGTAAGCGATTGTATAGTATGACCTTCTTTTGGCAAAGATGCACTGGGTCATAGACCTAGTGATAGGTTTTTTTTTGAAATATCCTTTGAGGACCATATATAGGATCAAGGTTGACTTACATAGGCCTTATGTCTTTTGGTACACTACCTCCTCATTTTGATACATTGTATATAAACTAAAGCAGAGGCGTCTGGTATGTACATAAATATATACATATATATATATATATAAATATATACATATATATATATATATATATATATATATATATAAGCACGTATTCAGTAATGTTATTGTACTATTCTCATCTTTACGATATTCAGTTGAATTCGTTTCACTTTTTAGCATAGCATAGCATTAACACAGTAACACAATCTACTTAATTTTATGCTATGACTTAAGCATAACATTAAATTAGTAGGGTGTTACAATGTGCAACGAGATAGTTAAAGGGATTAGGAAGGTAGCTAAAGAATCACTTGATGAATTATGATGTTTTGGATGTAACCGTAAAGAATTTTAGTGGTGGGACGTAAGCATACAAAATAAGGTTGAGGGTAATAGGGAGTTTTATGAAGTTTGGTACTTGTACGAAAATGCTTAAAGTTGGTACAAATATAAGATAGCTAAGAAAGATACAAAGAATGTGGTGCATGATGTGCAAGTTAGAGCACTTAATGGGAAGCATTTGACAAGTTATACTAATTCTTAGGCATGAAAATATGGGAAAGAAGTATTGATACTCTTGCTAAAAGTAGGGAAAGAAAAACAAGAGACTTGGACAAAGTGAAATGCATTATGGATGGTCAAGAACGAAGGCCATGTTTAATGGTGATGTGATTAACATTTTGAAGAAGCTCTGCTACTATTTTAGATCTCTGATTCCTTATTGTTTGGCTTACAATAATTTACATTCTTAATTGCCAGGATTATCAGTTTTGTTTGCCATTGTTCTCATGTTAAATTTTGCATTCGATACTACGTTGGATACTATCAATCAAGAAATGAAAGCATCTTGAACTTCAGAAAATTATATATGTCCTTATCACAACGCTGTATATATAACATTAATTGCATCTTACTGTTTGAAACAGGAATTGCAAGAATTTCACTCAGCTCCTAAAGAAGCAAAAGCTGATATAGTTGGCCTCTGAGCATTGAAGTTCTTAATCTCTCAGGTTAGGCATTATACTTTATTTCAAAAATCATATCTACATTCAAACTATTAAAATCTAAATCTCTTTTAATAGTTTCACCTATAGTCTTTCTAAGTTTCCCTTCACTTATAGTTTCTCTTAAGGAGGAGGAGTGCATACTAAATTGCTTATATTCAAATAGGTTGAATGCTTAAGATCTTGAGTATAGATACCTAGCACTATATATAGTCATTTGAGAGTAAATACATACATAGTTTCAAGGACAGATAGTTAATGTGTATCTATTTCCTAAAACTCTATGTTTCCGATGCCACACACTAATCACATGGCAGAGTACATTAGTCACATTTATCATTTCTATCACTGCCCTTTGAGCTAAAGCTTACTAAGCTTTAAGCTTTTACAAATTAATCCCTTAATAATTAAAAAATAAAGAAGAGACATCATAAAACATGAATGGCAAGGCAATAGATACCGGAATGATCTTTAGTATAGACTTTATTCAAGTTCAGCAACATGCGAAAGCCATTAGACCAGACTAGAGTGATTGGGGAGGCCATATAACAGGGATAAATTGTTGGGAAGGAAGCATAATGGTGCCAATGTGCTATGAAGGCCATATAATGGGCCAGATTGCTAGAAATGTTGTATGATGGGGCTTCACATGTGTTTTTGCACTGTTCTATGGCTAATTTTTTTATGGAATTCATTATTTGGTATCCTTTACGAGTGTTGGGTGTGTCCTATAGCTTTGGATTAGTTCTTGTCGAATAGGTTTGTTGGTTTTGGGAGGAGGAAGGAAGTCAAATCCTTGTGGCAATACTATCTATGCCATTGTTTAGTGTATTTGGCTGGAGTGTAACTCTCATATCTTTTAACGGTAGGCATTCGGATAAGTAGGTATTGAGGGATAAGATTAGGTGTCTTACTTCTACTTGGTGCAAGGCGCATGATCTTTTTAAGAGGGATGTCTCTCTCTGATATGCAGAGAAATTGCAGAGCATTGCTCTTTGATGTATTTTTTGTTTATCCTACTCTTTGCATTAAGGACCTCTTGTCCTTTATGCTCTTTGCAATATCCTTCTCTTCTTGTTAATAATATTTCTTCTTCTTTTATAAAAAAAAAAAAAAGGAATGCTAGGAATGACATATGACGAGGCCAAATTGTTGGGAATGTCGTATGATGGAGTCAGAGCACTTGGGAATGTCGTAATGTATAATAATTTTTGGCAAGGAAAAGAGTGACTTAAAAAACACTTTTGATGTTAGCATTGGACATCGGCCAAATAGTAATAAGAATAAAAAAAAAGAACAAACCATAGAGCATAGTTGTTAGTAACATCAAGAAACAACCTTGACACTAACTCAACATAGTTTTGATCAACAATGACTATGCCTAAATATCGGGTATGATATGCCCAACACTTTGAAAATAGCACCTTCCATGGTTCAAATTGTAAGAAACCAAAAATAACAAAAAATAGAGGAGCTGAACACTATAGAAATGGACATAGGCACTGACAGCAGTTGGATGGGGGTGGAAAGGCTAGGCCCTAGCTAGAAATGGTCCGGCTATGCTGGCAAAAGAAGTCATGGCTGATGGGCTATTGACTCGAGTGTCGAGCTCGATCAAATTACAAATAAATTGAATTACAAAAATTTTACAGTAAAGGATGCAATCCGAGTCGTTTCTCAGTGATGACAATGTTATGTGATCAGGAATTCGGGGGGAGGGTGTGTTTTCGTTTTATAAAATGAAATTGAAACAAAAATATGAATGCAAATGACTAAAATGAGAATGAACAGAATATGAGCCCCTAATCCAAGAATCAATGGAAAACAATAACACTTAATCATCGAATGCTTCTATATATCAACATTTCAATTCGATGGCTAATCATGAACTCAAATGAAACCTCAATCCAAATTCAACATTCACATGAAAACCTTCATGCATTCGATTAATACATATTCAACCATTGCTCAGAGAGCTGTAAAACATAATTGAATTGTATTAATTTTATTTACCAATGCATTAACCTTAGAACCCAAGAACAACATCTAAATCATCCTTTTTCAACACTGGGTAAAATACATCAACCAAATAATATGCAACCAAATATATTTCCAATCAATAATTTAGAATGAAAAACTTCAATTCAAAAATGAGATAAGAAATAAGTGAAAGATTAGATGAAACCGAATTGGTTGTATGCTGAATCCAATTGAACTGGACTCTCAAAAGTGTTATTGCTTCCTTGATCCTTGGATTAGATAGATGTTCAAGCCTCCATGAATAGAGGTTAACAAACATTCAAGGTGGGGGGGTGTGAGAGAAGAGAGGAAAAGGAAAAATTGAAAAATTGTCTATTCCCAAAATCTATCTAACTGGTTACAAAGTTCTAGCCTCCTTCCAAACCAGCCCATTTAGAATCAAAACCACCTAAAAATATTAATTTGTGATTACTACATTAATCCTCTCTCTCTCCTTTGAATCTAGACACCTTATTTGCTAGAATCCGAATTATAGAAAGAAAGTTACACTAAAAATATGAAATCAATATCACTAATTCTGTAAGTAACATTCTTCTACCATTTTGGCTATGAAAATGTTCTGTTTGGATTTGCACTCTAAAGTGAATTAAAGGCTTGGATGTTAGCTTCAAAACACCACTAGAACAGGCTTAATCGGGTTTTTGTGGACCGAGATATTGCCTCAGGAGTCCATCCTATTCAAAAATCGTGCTACAACCTTTCACTCTATTTCTAGGCCTAATTCCAGCTCCTTAGCATCAGAACTTGTCTTTGACCTCTTCACAAGAATTATAGGCCTATCTCTCAGCTTTCCTACAAACTAAAGACGACAATAAAATGAGCTCTATAACTTAAGATATGGCCCAAAAACTAAAATAGTGTCAGAATTGGCCTAATATTGGAAAATTTAACTCAAGTCCAATTAAAATCCAATTAATACAAAATGGTTCAAATCAATCCAATCTGGCACAAAAGAGGATTGATGAGCTAGGAATGAGGGAAAATAAGTATATAAAAATCCAATTGATCAAATTCCCCTATACTTAGCTCTTGCATGTCCTCATGCAAGATTCAACTAAGGAAAAAAATGCAACCTAAAAGTCATGGAATAACCACAATGAACAAGCAAATTCTCCAATGAATCTTCAAAAGTGGTAAGCTTGGGAACATAAGAGCATATAAGGCATCAAGAGTTTCCAACAATCAAATCATTCAACACCCCATCTCTCAAAAATGCAAGTTAAGCAATATCCTTTGAAAGGCAAATAAATCAAGCATGAAAGGGTTCACAAGATGGCGTTTGAATCTCTCAACTCTCAAGTGTATGGGCAAAAGTGTTTCGCTCAAGTCACCTCAATAGACAATGCATTACCATAAGCTTGTTAATCTTCTACTTCTCCATTACTCACAATCACATGCAAACACAAATCAAGAGGACTTTATTCAATGTTGTAATGGGGCCAAGGTAAGGGTAGGGAAATATGAGGATATGACAAGATACAACCTAAGAGAATAGAAATGACATTAGTCATCAAACAAATCAAGCCATAACACACTTACTCTCTTTGAACTTTCTTTTCCCTTTATCAAAATTCCCCATTTTTATTTTTATTTTTATTTTTTTATTTTTTTCTTCTTTCTTTTTTTTTTTTTTTTATACTTTCCTTGCATCCTTTCAAACCCCCACACTTGATCCCAAACACAACAATAATGATGAAACCAATGCACTTCGTATTCCCTAAGGTTGGGTATAACATGGTTTTCCACTTAAAGCTTGTAATGTGCTAGAAACCAAAGAATGGTCAATAAGGCTCAAAGGGGCAAAATGCAAGGTAGGCTATATGGCCAAGTGACTAAAATGAAAGAAATGTCTCTATTATGTTC
This sequence comes from Pterocarpus macrocarpus, assembly GCA_031439585.1. Lineage (NCBI taxonomy): Eukaryota > Viridiplantae > Streptophyta > Magnoliopsida > Fabales > Fabaceae > Pterocarpus > Pterocarpus macrocarpus. The sequence goes on from CM062518.1 coordinate 2,871,455, forward strand.
ATGAATGTATATGAAAAATATAGCCTCAAAGAAGAATCAAAGCAAGCTCTAGAATAACAAAATCTATGAGGGAAAACACACACATGAAGGAAAAGAATGGCATGGAACGCAACCATCCAAATTAAGGCTCAAAAGCTCACAAAGGTAAAATTCAACATACTCAATCATGGCAAATCAAGATCAATCACCCAACTCACACATATCAAGAGGAGAAAGAAAAATGAAATCATGTTAGGACCCTATTCTCCCTAAAACCTTAACTCAACAACTTCCTATTCAACAGTGGAGAATAAAAGCAAAAACAAAGCTAATAATAAATTTTTTTTTTCAAAATGAAACAAAACATACCAAGGAAAACAAATCTATAATGCAAGACTAATTACCAAACAACCTATGACTAAACCACCCCCCCCCACACTTCAACTTTATATTGCCCTCAATGTAATAGAACAATGGAAATGCATGTAAAATGAAGTAAGGAAAGGGAAAGAAAAACTCCCCTATCAAATGTAAGTGGCCGCTAGCAAGCGGACCTTCTCAATGGTCCAAGGGTGTGTCCTCATGAAATGGCTTCAAGCGGTGGCCATTCACTGTGAATACTTTATCCGTTCCAGGCTCCAAAATTTGTACAACACCATATGAAAAAATTTTAGTCACAATGTAAGGACCAAGCCACCTAGAACGAAGCTTACCAAAAAGAGCTTGAGGCAAGAATTGTAGATGAGCACTTTCTCGCCAATGGAGAACTCCTTCTGCAGCAACATCTTATCATGGATGAGTTTTGTCTTCTCCTTGTACATGCGGCAGTTCTCACAAGCTTCCAATTGGATCTTCTCCAACTCTTGAAGTTGGAACTTCCTGTGAAGTCCAGACTGTCTCAAATCCAAGTTGCAATTCTTGACTACCCAATATACTTTATGCTTGATTTCCATCGGCAGGTGGCATGCCTTATCAAAGACAATCCTATACAGGGACACCCCCAAAGGATTCTTGTAGCCAGTACGGTAAGCCTATAATGCATCTTCTAGCCTCTTGCTCCAATCCTTTTTGTTTGGCTAAACTGTTTTCTCTAGAATCTGCTTCAACTCCCTATTTGATATCTCCGCCTGGCCATTAGTCTACGGGTTGTATGGAGTTGAGACCTTGTGGTTGACACCATATTTCTTCAGTAGGTTTGCCATGTTCCTATTACAGAAATGGCTCCCCTGATCACTAATGCTTGCCCTGGGCACTCCGAACCTGTAAAAAATGTGTGATATGACAAAATTACAGCAACATGAGAATCATTAATCCGAGTGGCTTTGCCTTTACCCACTTTGACACATAATCAACAGCCAGCAAAATATACCCAAAACCAAATGAGACAGGAAATGGACCCATAAAATCAATACCCCAAATATCAAATATCTCATGAAATAATAATGGTTGTTGAGGCATCTCATTCCTGTGGGAAACAGTACCTGTCTTCTGACACTGTTCATAATTCTTACAATAATTGTAAGAATCACGAGATAATGTGGGCTAGTAAAAACCTGCATCTAAGACCTTCCTAGTAGTACGCTGTGGCCCAAAGTGACCACCGCAGGCAAGTGTATGGCAAAAATGCAAAATAGAAGGAATCTCAAACTCATACACACAGCACCTAATAATCTGATCACTACACATGCCCACAAATAAGGATCATCCCAAATATAATATTTAGTCTCACTTCTAAGTTTGTCTATCTAATGCTTTTTAAAGTAAGTAGGTAACTCAAAAGCAACTAGATAATGAACCAAGTCAGCATACCAGGGGTCCTTATCTCGCAATTCTAGAAGCTACTCATCTGGAAAGGTCTCACGGATGGGAAGAGGCTCCAAAGTCTGTGGAATTCAACTAAAGTGGTCTGCTACCAGGTTCTCAGCTCCACTCTTGTCTTTGATCTCTATGTTAAACTCCTGCAACAACAACATCCACCTGATGAGTCTAGGCTTCGCATCTGGCTGCATGATAAAAAAAAAAACAATCACTTTAGTTCCCAATAGATAAGCATGAAATTTATCTAAAGCAAAAATGATAGCCAGAAGCTCTTTTTCAATAGTGGTATAGTTAGCTTGTGCAGAATCCAAGGTTCAGGAAGCATATGCTATGACATGGGGAGTCTTCCCAACCCTCTGGAAAAGGATAGTACCAACTGCAAGGTTTGATGCGTCACACATGAGCTCGAACGAGTACTTCCAGTTTGGCGGCTGAAGAACAGGGGCAGAAATTAGGTACCGCTTCAACTGGTCAAAAGCTCTTCTACACTCATCATCAAACTGGAAGTCTACATATTTCTATAGTAGCTTAGATAGCAGAAGGGCAATCTTACTGAAATCCTGGATAAATCACCTATAAAAACCTGCATGTCTAAGAAAAGAATGCACTTCTCGCACGCATATGGGGTAAGGTAAAGAAGCAATCACATTAATCTTGGACCGATCAACAACAATTCCTTTACTAGAAATAATGTCCTAAACTACACCTTACCTAACCATAAATGACACTTTTTAAAATTCAAAACAAGGTGAGACTCAACACATTAATGTAATACTCTAGCAAGGCTATCCAAGCATGCATCAAATGAAGTGCCATAAACAATAAAATCATCCATGAAGACTTTCATGCAATTCTCTGGAAAATCAGAAAAGGTACTCACCATGCACCTTTAAAATGTACCTGGGGCATTGCATAGACCGAAAGGCATCCTCCGGTATGCAAATGTGCCAAATGGACAGGTGAAGGTTGTCTTCTCTTGATCTTCAGGTGCAATGTGAATATGAAAATAACCGAAAAATCCAACAAGAAAACAGTATGTGACTGACCTGCCAATCTCTCCAGCATCGGATCAATGAAGGGCAATGGGAAGTGGTCTTTCTTGGTGGCCTAGTTCAGCTTCCTATAATCAATGCAGACTCTCTAGTTATTTTGCACTCTTGTGGGAACTAGCTCATCCTTTGAGTTCTTCACTACTATTATTCCAGTTTTCTTTGGAACTACTTGCATCGAGCTCACCCACTTGCTGTCTGAAATTGGATAAATGATTCCAGCAGCTAGAAGCTTGGTGACTTCTTTCTTCACTACATCCAAGATCATCGGGTTGAGTCTTCCTTGGGGTTGCCTCACTGGTTTCACACCCTCCTCTAACTGTATTCTATGCATGCATGTGGAGGGGATAATTCCAGGAATGTCTGCCAATGTCCAACCTATAGTCTTCATATTCTGCCTCACAATGCTTGGCAGCTTCTCTTCTTATTTTGGTAGCAAATCCTTGGCTATGATGACTGGCAACTTCTCATTTGGTGCCAGGAATGCATACTTCAAATTTTTTGGCAAAGGCTTCAGCTCCAATGTTGGTGGTTCTTGAATAGAAGGTGCCAATCTTGGAATTTGCTCTGCCAGTTTAATTTCAGCACCTGCAACATGTGAAGAATCCTACACAAGAGCATTATCATATTCCACAATAGAATCAATAATATCAGCAAAATCAGAGTGAATATTAGAAATTATAGAACTAGCAGAAACTGGATCCACAAAATCTGCACAAACGGAATCAGAGTGTGCAGTAACAGAAAGTGCATAATCAGAAACTGCAAAAACAAGACCAAAATTTACTAATTCAGAACCTACAAAAAATTCAAAATTTACAATAAAATCTGCAGAATTTTCAGAAATAGCAAAAACAACAAAATTTTCAGAAACAGTAGAATCAGCTGAAACAACATTTGCGCAACCAGAATTTGTGCAACCAGAACGAACAGTAGCAGAATTAATAGAAATAGATGCTGCAGAATTTAAATCAGAACCGAAAATTCCAGCATGTAAATCAGTAGAATTAAATTGTTCATAATCTAAACCATGTAGCCATGCATCAATCTCAGCACAAAAAACACATTTATCATGAATTCCATCACAATTGGAACATTGAAATTCATCTCTAATGCCTAAAATTTCAGGGAAATCAGCCAACAAATTTTCATACACATTATCAACCAATGAATCAATGATATATAAATGAAAAATAGGATGTTCTTCTAGAGGATATCTCAAGGCATCAAACAAATTAAAATACACCTTGCTATCTCCAAATTCCATGGACAATGTACCAGAATGCACATCAATCTTAGTTTTAGCAGTTTTCAAAAATGGCCTACCTAAGATTAATATTGGTTGATTAGCATGCAAATCATCCTCCATATTTAGCACATAGAAATCAGCAGGAAAAATAAGCTCATTTACTCTTACCAACACGTCTTCTAAAACTCCCTCAGGGTGTGTTATGCTTTGGTTGGCGAGTTGGATCACTACTCCTGTTGGCTTGAGCTCTCCTAGGTGTAAGGATTGATAAATTGACTTTGGCATCACATTGATGGAGGCTCCAAGGTCCAACATGGCATGACTGAATTGCTTACTTCCTATGATGCATGAAATGGTGAAAGTTCCCGAATCCTTTCATTTCGGAGGACTACTTGGCTGAATGATAGCAAAAACATTTCTGCCCATGCTTACTTTCTCATTCCCCTTCAATCTTCTTCTATGAGGGCACAAGTCCTTGAGAAACTTGGCATACTTTGGAATCTGCTTGATGGCTTCTAGGAGTGGAATATTCACCTCCCCTTTCCTAAAAGTCTCCATGATCTCCTTGTCTAATTCTGCCTCTGATTTCTTCTTGTTTTGTGTCACTTTGTTGGGGAAGGGCAATGGAACACTTGGCTCAAATTGTTTGCTGGTGGTTGTGGATGCTTTTGCATCAATTCTGATTGGTTTTGCATCATCTAATTTTTCTGTAGAATCTTCAGAACCTAATTTTTTAGCAACATCTGCTTGGTCTGGTACTTGCAGCTCCTTGCCATTTCTCAAGGTGATGGCACTTACATTTTTTGGGTTGCTCACGATTTGGAAAGGAAGGTTGCCAGAACCTTGAGATTTTAGCTAATTTACTATTGAAGCCAACTAACCAATCTGGGTTTGCAAATTCTGAATGCTGGCTTCTATTCTTTGTTGAAACTGAACGCTGCTAGTTGCCATTTGCTTCACCAATTCTGCTAAGCTTGGTTCTACATTGTTGGATGTGGCTTATTTTGTTGCACTAGTTGATGATATTGTCCTGAGCTTGGTCCAGCAAAATTTTGCCTAAATTTAGGTTGCTGCTGAATCTGATTGAAGCTATTACCATACCTCAAATTTGGGTGATCTCTCCAGCCAGGGTTGTATGTGTTGGAGAATGGATCAAAATTCTTTTGCTGTTGCTGCTGCTGATAAGGCCTATCAAGAAAAATTCCAGCAACAGTTTCATTGCTCTCTTGTAGTTGTGGACACTGGTCTGTGGTGTGACTTGGCAGGGAACAAATTCCACAAATGGTAGCTGCTAGTTGCATGACTTGCTAGGGTTGTTACTAACCAAGAGCCAATTGCCTTACCAAGGTTGTCAACTCTTCAATTCGGTTCTTCATCCTCTGCTGGTTTGCATCTAAAGTCTGCACTTCATTTACTCCTTTGGTTGGCATTATAGCTCGAGTACCAAACTGTTGTGCATTAGTAGCCATGGTATCAATCAAGTCTCGGGCTTCAACTGGTGTTTTATCTACCAAAGTTCCTCCAGAGGCACCATCCACCATGCTTCTGTCCATTGGCAAGAGGCCTTCATAAAAATACTGAATCAGAAGTTGGTCACTAATTTGGTGATGTGGACAGTTTGCACAAAGTTTCTTGAACCTCTCCCAATACTCATGCAATGTCTCTCCACTCATCTACCTTATTCCACAAATCTCTTTCCTTATGGAAGCAGCTCTTGAGGTAGGAAAGAATTTCTCCAAGAACATCCTCTTCATGTCTTGGTAGCATGTGATTGAGCCTGGATACAAGTAGTATAGCCAGTCTTTGGCAGTTCCATCAAGTGAGAAAGGAAATGTCCTCAACTTGATATGGTCTTCATCAACTCCATCTGGCTTCATGGTTGAGCATACCACATAGAATTCCTTCAAGTGCTCGTAAGGATCCTCTCCAGCTAAGCCATGAAACTTAGGTAGCAGGTGTATTAGGCCAGATTTCAGTTCAAAGTCTGCCTCTAACTCCGGATATTGAATTGCTAGAGCTTGATAGTTCACATCAGGCGCTACAAGCGCTTCTAGACTTCCTAATTTTTCTAAGGGCCCTCTCTATTTCAAGATCAAATTCAACTAAATTAGGATTCGGGTTAGACCTAGTCATACACTAACAAGGCAGCAAACAGAACCATATACACAGCTGTCATTACCTAACACAAACATTAGAAAATGCAAACACTCAAAATTAATCAAAGAAAAATTAAAAACACTACCAAATGATTTTTAAAAATTATGGGACCACCATAGCTCAATTATTTGACCCTCAAGGAGTCCAAAAATGCAAGGAAAAATTTTAAAAAATTAAAAAAGTGGTCTAAATGAAGGCATTTGGCCAAAAAGTGGCATGCATCACGACATAGCGATGACTTGAACTTAGAAGACCCCTTTCCTTTATCCTACCGAAAATCAGCTCAATTAGACAACAAAATTCTTTAGCAAAAATACCCGATATATCCCGAAATGACCGAAAAACAACAAAAAATAGCAAAAACTCTATCTAAATGGTCGAATTTGAAAAACAGGGGCGAAATCAATCCTTTAAAGGATTGAGTTTTTCTCAGAAGGTTGGTTTCCTGTAGGATCAAGTCCCCTATAATCAAACTGAAAAGAGTTAGTGGTCAGAAAATCGAAAAATCGAACTACTAATGCACTAACTATCAACCAAAACTAATAACTTAAGCAAACATAAACACAAACAGAACTAGCAATGACATTAACACATATTCACAAGACCAAATAATATCAATCATCCCTGGCAGCGGCGCCAAAATTTGACTCAAGTGTCGAGCTCGGTCAAATTATAAATAAACGGAATTACAAAAATTTTGCAGTGAAGGATGCAATCCAAGTCATTTCTCAGTGATGACAATGTTATGTGATTAGGCATTCAGGGGGATTTGTTTTTGTTTTATAAAATGAAATTGAAACGAAAATATGAATGCAAATGACTAAAACGAGAATGAACAGAATATGTGCCTCTAATCCAAGAATCAATAGAAAACAATTAACACTTAATCATTGAATACTTCTATATATCAACATTTCAATTCGATGGCTAATCATGAACTCGAATGAAACTTCAATCCAAATTCAACATTCACATGAAAACCTTCATGCATTGGATTAATAATACATATTCAACCATTGTTCAGAGACCTCTAAAACTTAATTGAATTGTATTAATTTTATTTACCAATGCATTAACCTTAGACTCAAGAACGACATCTAAATCATCCTCTTTCAACACTAGATTACATACATCAACCAAATAATATGCAACCAAAGATATTTCCAATCAACAATTTAGAATGAAAAACTTCAATCAAAAAATGAGATAAGAAATAAGTGAAAGATTAGTTGAAAACGAATTGGTTGTATGCTGAATCCAATTGAATCGGACTCTCAAAAGTGTTATTGCTTCCTTGATCCTTGGATTAGATAGATGTTCAAGCCTTCATGAATAGAGGTTAACAAACAGTCAAGGTGGGGGAGCGTGAGAGAAGATAGGAAAAGGAAAAATCAAAAAATTGTCTATTCCCAAAATCTATCTAACTGGTTCAAAGTTCTGGCCTCCTTCCAAACCGGATGATTTAGAATCAAAACTGCCTAAAAATATTAAATTGTGATTACTACATTAATCCTTTCTCTCTCCTTTGAATCTGGACACCTTATTTACTAGAATCCGAATTATAGAAAGAAAGTTATACTAAAAACATGAAATCAATATCACTAATTCTATAAGTAACGTTCTTTTACCATTTTGGCTGTGAAAACGGTCCCGTTTGGATTTGCACTCTGAAAGTGAATTAAAGGCCTGGATGTTAGCTTCAAAATGCCACTGGAGCGGGCTCAATCGGGTTTCTGTGGACCAAGATATGGCCTCAAGAGTTCACCTTATTTAGAAACCGCGCTGCAGCCTTTCACTCTATTTCTAGGCCCAATTCCAGCTCTTTAACATCTAAACTTGTATTTGACCTCTTCCTAAGAATTGTAAGCCTATCTCTCAGCTTTCCTACAAACAAAAGATCACAATAAAATGAGCTCTATAACTTAAGATATGGCCCAAAAATCAAAATAGTGTCAAAACTGGCCTAATATTGGAAAATTTAACTCAGGCCCAATTAAAATCCAATTAATACAAAATGGTCCAAATCAATCCAATTAAGCATAAAAGAGGATTAATGAGCTAGGAATAAGGGAAAATAAATATATAAAAATTCAATTGATCAACTACTCAGGCATGCCTTCATGCACTGCAAAGATAGAAGCTCGTAACTAGATGCGCAGAATGTCAAAATGGCATGTTAGTGCGCATCGCTGGTTGGTTGATTGTAACATCCCCAAGTTTGTCTGAGCTAAGTAACTTAGTGACCCTGGCTAATTAGAGATGTTAATGATTAACTGAAGACTAATCGGCTAATCTCGACAAGCAAGAGCTTAGTAAATTTAGTCAAGTCAATAATTGAATTATAATGCACTAAACATTTTAATTAAATTCTAATCATTCAAGCCCCATTGATCCGTAATTAGAAATATAATTAAGCTAATATAATCTTATTAATTAAGCACATGATGATTGTTTTACCTTAATCAATTGAGATGAATAAATTCCTAAACCCTAAACCCATAATTCATAAGAGCAATTCTTTTAGAGGAAAAACATCTTAAAAGTGTAATTAACCGAAATTGACTAAAGAGAAATTAAACTAATCAAATTAATTAAAAACTTAGGTAGTTCTAATAGCTTTGAAAATTTAAAATTTTCTCCTAATTGTTGTACACAAATTTCAACCAAGACAAGAGCAAGATCCAATTATCCATTGCTTCCTAATCTTACACCCTTAGATCAAGCCTATTTTGGCATTATTTCCTAGTCAAGACTAACCTAAAGAAGAGCTAGTCTTCACTAGAGTCTTGTCACATAGGGTAGGTAGAGTCAAGTCAATCAACTCTCAAGAGTACCTTGCCTTTGCCTACTTGAGAAAACACAAAATGGTCTATAGCATGCACCAAGACTAAAAGAAAACACAACCAACCCTTTTACCCCAAGGTTCCTAGCCTTCTTGCTTGTAAAAGAAGCAAAACTCACCTACCCTTTGGCCATGAGTGGGACACCAATTAGCCCCTTCGTTCACTCTCTCATTTTGCAAACTTTCATTCCCTCACTTAGACAAAAGCTCTCACTTCTCTCCACCTCCCCTTGTTCTTCCTACTCTCCTTCTTGTTCTTCTCACTTTTCCACCACCATCACCCTCATCTTCTATCACCAACCTCACAAACTTATCAAGGACCACCTTCTTTGGTCTTTGGTAGAGCAAAAACACTTAGCCCCATTAGCAAGCTCAAGCAGAAAGAGGCTATCTCCACTACCTTTCTTTCCCTTCAAGCTTTCAAGAGAATGTTTATGGTAGTAACTCTAACCCTTTCTTCTTCTATGGTTTCAAGCTCTAGAACTCCAAAGCTCTCCATAGCTAGGTGGTTTTAGAACTTGCTCTGAAGCCCCCATGGCCATACTCTTATTATAAGAAGTTTACTTGTGGTTGTTGCTCTTCTCTTGGAAGAATGATTTTATTGTGCCTTTATCTTATTTTGAACCCAACTTTTTAGAACTCAAAATATTGATTTATCATCAAGATCTCAAAGTATAAAAGTGGTTTGGAGGAGAAAAGTGATCCCTTGAAGAAAAGACTTAAGATAAAGTCAAGATAAGAAAAGAAAGGGACTTCAGTCCAAAACCCTTGAAGGGAAAATGTTAAGAGAAGTGTAATGTGCATCCATGTATGTCATATTTAATTATACTTGTTTCCATGCATGTTATGATATAATTCCCATGAATTAAAGTGTATGTTAACAATTGAATCCACTTTGGATATTCATGTTTCGAAAATTTAATAATTGGACCTTATGAATACTTACTATTTTCATTAACAAAACCGAAGTGGCTGGGACAATGACGATGACACTCTGTGTTGGGTTTGAGTCCCACTGAGAAATCTTCTTTTTTACCCTAGTTATTTTTCGTATCATCACCAGATCTCGATGGCACACCCAGTGGAGTAAAGTATGGATCTGCCCCATTATGAGTAGACTTACGATAAGGACGCTTAGGCCATCGTGGCAATGACCACCACGGTGGTGCGAACCTATTTCTATCCTGGTCATATACATGAAGGAGTGGGGCACGACATTTCGCCTGCCCCAGCTAACATCCTTGCAGCTTACCCTCGACAGCTGTTGGGTCCTTGGGACTTCTCGCCCAAGCCATTGCCAAACATCAAGATGGAGCCGATGTCTTCGGAGCTGCCTGTAGCCGAGCCGCTGCCACAGCCGGCGATTCCTGTGATTGGTCTGAGCTCCATGGCCACTCCTAGGGCCGCAGTCATCTCACCACCATATCTAGAGTATCATCCGGATACTTCAGAGGAGGATCCTTCCAAGGAGCGATCCTCAGTAACTAGTTGTGACTCGGACTAGGCTGGGCCGAGTCGCCGCGTTCATCGCATTGAGGTGATCAGTAGGCACCCCATCATCATTCGTACGCCTCATGTCACTTGAGGTCAAGGACCGAGGAGAACTAGACACTCGAGGACTTGACTGCTCCTGATCGAGATATACGGCCGGAGCATGAATGTCTGAAGAAGTCTATTGGGCTTGTCGTTATTGTTGCTTCATATCTCGTATTTTATTTTGAGATGAAATCTGTCTTTGTAGCTTGTATTTAATATTTTGGGGCCATGGCATGACCATGACTTTCCTTTTATGTACTTCTGAATGTTATGAACCTATATATGACTAGCTATGTAATATGATGTATTTGTGATTTTCTAGTGATTTGTCTTTCGTATGTTTTATGATATTGTGGTATGATTTGTTACAGCATGTTCCCTCTATGTCTATATTCTCACTCAAGGCTTTACTTTCCAAAATGCTGCAAAGCGACGACGTATTTAAAAAAAAAAAGTTTTTTACCGTATTTTCCACGTAACTTAATTTATAAATGAAGTTCAGTTTTCTGCGAGTATAAATAACAACTAATAAACGCCGTAATACGACTTAAGCATAGTATGGGTTTATTAGGGTGTTACATTGATCCTGTAACTTCTGGGGTTGGACACGGACTTCAATGTGACTTTGATGGGGTAGACACCGACAAAGATGCTAGTTGGCAGGACAATGACTATTTGAAGTAGAATAGGAATGAATTACAAATGGAAGAAAATATAGGGTTTTAATGGAAGTTGATGGAAGAATATCTAGGGTTTTGAAGGTCTGAAATTCTAAAACATACTAAAAAATAATTGAGTAATAATTTGTGTTCAAGAACTCAGTAGTAGAACAGTGACAGAACAGATAGCAGAAGACAGTACCTGTTTGATACCATGTTGAATTAGTAGAAAAATATAAAAGAGGAGTGTATGTTGAATTGTTTAGATTCAAATAGGTTGAATGCTTGAGTGCTTGAGTTTAGATATCTAACACAATATATAGGCATTAGAGAGTAAATACATGCATAGTTTCAAGGGCAAAAAATTCATGCATAGCTATTTCCTAGGACTCTATATGCTTTCAAATCCACACACTAATCACATGGCATAATACATTAGTATCATTTATCATTTCTAACAATTTGCATAGAGCTAAAAGAAATAGTTTGTAAATAGGATCAAGAAGGCTCTACAATCCCTTTGAATGTCTTAGAATGAAACCCTATAGGAATCTTTTAGCAGAAACGCACATACAAACACTTGATACATAAATTTTTGGTGTAAAATGATTTGAGAGAAACCCCCTCAGTCCATGAATACATAGGCTGAGTTCATAATTTAGTACGTAATCAATTCACTTAGATTTACGGATTGGCTAACAAATTGACAAAAATTAGTATCCTATTTCCTATTCTATTTACATAGCATATCAATGTTATTTGAGGCCTTTAATTCCTTTTGGATCATCTCGTGTAGTAACAATATGACCCATATAGAAAAGGAGATAGATATGCTAACTAGAAAATGAATGCTTAAAGAGCACAGTTTGATGTGCTTCACTATGGACCATACCATGATGTTTGCAGAACTAGATGGTGGCGCGTGAGCTGGACACGGTGACTAGATTAGAAGTGATGCGTCTGACAATGCGTGATAGCATGTGGATTGCTGAATCGAGGTGGGATCACAGGGTTGGGGCACACAAAGGGAGGCAAGTATGGTGGTGGGATCGAGAAGCAACAGCCAGAAAATCAGCCGAAGAAAGGTTACCAACAGTGGATAGCAGCGACTGATGGCTATGGGAGGCTGCCGGAATGATGACACAGTAAGGACAAGGCCAGTAAACTGGGGTAATAACACGGTTTGCCTGCCGGGAAAATTTCAAGATGGGATCCCAAGTCTCTGACACTAACTTGAAACTGATTTTTTGTGTAATATGACTTGGGACAAACTCCCTCAATCTAAGAATGTAGAGGTTGTAAGCATAATTATGTATATAATCAATTCTTTTAGATTTAGGGATTGACTAACTCATTAGCACTGATTAGTATCCTATTTCCTATTCTAGTTACATAGCATATCAATCTTATTTATAGCCTAACCAGTTATACTTATAGCATAACCAACACAAACTAAGAAAACGTGTCTATGTCAATGATGTACAGATAAGAATTTCTTTCTTAAGATTCTTATGTTGCACTCGAACAAAGTGGACTATAAACCAACATAGAGAGCTCAAGTGCATGACACTTTTCCCAAAACCTCCATAACCAATTGAGTTGAAGCAGAGGGAAAAAGGAAAACTTAAATGCTAGGACTTGGCAGGACAAACTCCATTGTTTCCAAATGTACCAACTTACACAACTTTGAGCAACTTGAAAACAAATTGCTGTATTCAGTTAACATTGCACATTAGCTATGTTTAGATATGATGTGTTGTGATCTGTGCCTTTGAATTGTCTTCATCACTTGGCAACCGTGTAGTTTCTAAGTTGCATTTTATGTCTGATTTCTCAATACATTTCTAGCAGTTTATTATTATGTGGCTTATAGCTGATGCTGTTGTCATCGCTTGTCACTATGATTTTACTAGGACTTGCTTTCTAAAAGTTTATTGAAGTCCAAGTATGTTTCTTTTCTTGCTGGATGCTTTCACTCAGTACGTTTTGGTTTAGAGGAAGCTCATGGGTATGCTGCGTGCTGTTCAATCTTCTTTCATCTGGTGTTTATTGTTGTAATTTAGCTTCTGATGCCATTTCATATTATCAGAAAAGGACAAATGCATTGTAGTTCAACTGGTTACATGAGAAAGGAGCCTTTATGTTGCATTCAAAAGACATAGCTTTTGTTGATTTTTCCAAGATATCATTGCTTCAAAATCTGACTTTATCTCTATCTCTCCATCTTCATTAAGATTAGTGTTATTAATAGCAATTTTCTTCGTCAAGATTGAAGATGCAGTCGAAAGCCTAAGCAGGGAGATACTTACCATACAAGCCAAAGGTGATAAAAGGCTACTAGTTTACTTCTCTAGAAATATAGTGTGATGACAGAACCACTGAAAACTACAGTAAAAAAGTTGGAGAATGTTCAGGTATACACTATAGACCATAGTAATATGTTAATTTCCTGTTGTGATAAGATGATGAGCTAACTATAGAGCCTAGTGAGGTTTTGTTCTTTCACACTTGTTCACACTACAATGTCCAAATTAATTGTCTAAACTGCGATCTACTTATGATAATTTTCAAAATTTTTGAAGCCTATGCCTTGTTTATACCTTTTCAAATTTCAACTAAACATTTTGAATTCCTAAAAATATTTTAGCATCTCCTTTGCTTATGACAATGCTACCAAAATTATGAAGCCTATACCTTGTTTGTACATTTTTGTATTTCAATTGAATGCCATTTTGAATTACTGAAAATATTTTATCATCTCGCTTAGCATCTAATATCCGGATGTGGTTTGATGCGGTTTGTTGCAGTCAATTTACGTGAAGAGGTATAACACCACAATTACAATCTGATGCAATTGTGGTGGTGACCACAACCACAATATAGCGGCTAGATCATGTGATACGGTCTGCAATTTAAAACCTTGGTGTTAAGTGTGAGACATATGGTCATAAACAAGACAATTGTGTTGAATTTCCTAAGCCAACTGAGCTATCTATCATGGCAACTACCTCCAAGCCTACACCAATGGTATATGACACGTAGGAAATTGATCCCCCATGAATTGATCTAGGGAGTTATGTAGGGAATTGAAAAATTTATGCATAACTTATACCATATGACAAAAATATAATATTTCATTGTCTAGGGATAGAGATTAATTCTTATATATTATGAGTAAGATTCCATAAATCTTTAAGGCCTTTATTCTTATAATTTAACTCGAGGAATTCATTGGGTTTTAAGAATTAAAAGAGAATTAATATCCTAAAGAACTAGATATTAATTAAATTATATCAATTGAGCAGTCAAGCCTTGATTAGGTTAGAATCTTAAATGCGAAGCAGAATGTCTAAGTGAAATCAGATGCTTGTACCTTTGTGTTATGTTATTAAATCCTACTTCTTGAGGTTTACTATTGTTTTATTCAATTGCTTAACTTCCTTTTCCTTTCAATCTACTCAATTCATCGCCTCAATAGCGATTAGGATAAGGAATAAGGAATTGGTAATTAGCGACTCACTCTATATGGGAATGATACTCGTAGTAGTGCAATTGTGAACTCAAAAAAGATGCAATCTACTCGTTATTGTTGTATTTGATGGCAAGGTTTGCCATCAAAGCCTCCAAGGCTAGTAAAGCAGAACCAAAAACAATGGGGATGCCGACTTAACCTAGTCTTGCTTGTTAAGGAAGACAACATGTTGGAGATGCCTACCTTCTTGGTGTGGAAGATGTACTTCAATGGTGCTGATGTTGATGTGGGGCTTCTTGCACTCAAACTTACCATGGTAGGCAATGAAGGAGTGGTGGTGGGGGATGTCAAAACTGTTGAGTGTGGTGCAAGCAAAAAGGATGGCAAAGTGGAGCTTGTACATGGCAAGGATGTGCAGGGCTAAGATGGAGGCAACATCATTGTAACAGATTTTGAGGGAAGAGAGGGCCAAAGGCCAGTTGGAGGCAACGACAATCGGTTTGAGACTAAGTTTAGCTGGTGTCATTGTAGATAATGGAAGAGGATATCCTTTTGTTGAGTAGAAGAATTAGAAATTCTACCTACATTAGTGTAATTTCAAATTCTCAATTAAAATACTTGGTACAAATATTGTTAGAGAGAAATCTCACAATGACAGTTAGCTAGAGTCAGTTAGTGCCAGTTACACTGACAACTGAATTCTGTTAGTTAGTTACTCACTATATAAACCTATGCTTACTTGTAATTCACTCAACAAATTCAATAATACAACTTCATCTCTTTCTCTTATATTCTGTTCTCTCTGAAATATAGCATGGTATCATAGAGCCTCAGTGTTTTTTTTCCCAAGCTTCTTCTTCCTCGTCCACAGTTTCTCCTTCCATGGAAGATCCACAGACTTACATGCCCTTATACACATGAACAAAATGGTAGTATTGAGCGCAAACAAGGACACATAACCTCCACTGGTTTAACCTTATTGGCCCATACATCCTTACCACTCACCTTTTGCGATGAACCTTTTCACATAGCAGCCCATCTTATTAATTTGTTACCAACTCCAGTGTTAAAGAACCTTTCACCCTACTAGAAACTATTCAATAAACCACCTAATTGCACCTTTTTAAAACCTTTTGGGTGTGCATGTTACCATTTACTTAGACCATACACCAATCACAAGCTGGATCTGAGGTTAGAACTTTGCATTTTCATTAGATACCTTGACAATTGCAAAGATTATAGATGTTTTTCCAAATCAGGCAGGGCATACACCTCTCGACATGTTATTTTTGATGAATTAAAATTTCCATATCAAACAGCCTTTCTAACTAATTCAGCTCCTAACACTAATGCCTCCACCACATTACTACCATCCATTCCACTAGTCACTCTGCATGCCCCCATGCAAATGTTCAATTTAATGCATATGCACCCATTGCATCTGTACACAATGCCACTGATGTTCACAGATCAAACATATCTATTCCTGTTGTTGCCACCTCAGCAGTACCTAATGCATAATTTGGCTTGCAACCTATAGCTCCAGAATCTCAAGCTCCTGTTGCAGTCATGCCCTTTAATATACAGCCACTTCCTCGGGTCCCAAAGCCAAAACCTCCAACTTGGGGTATGCAGCACCCTATGGCAACATGATCAAAGGATGGAATATTTAAGCCTAAAGTCTATGTAGCTGAAACCAAACCCTTCACTGCCAAGAAGGCACTGTTGGATCCCAAGTGGCATCATGCTATGCAAGATGAATATGTAGCACTCATGAAGAACAATACTTGGACACTTGTTCCCCTCCCTGAAGGCAGAAATCCTATAGGTTGCAAGTGGGTCTTTAAGATCAAATACAACTCAGATGGCTCGATCAACAAGCACAAGGCAAGATTGGTGGCAAAAGGGTTCCACCAACAAGAGGGTTTTGATTTCCATGAAACATTCAGTCCTATGGTCAAACCAGTAACAATTTGGACCATTCTCACCTTTGCAGTGGCTAGAAAGTGGCATATTCATCAAGTAGACTTTAACAATACATTTCTAAATGGTGACCTCAATGATTCAGTCTACATGACACAACTAGAGGGTTTCGTAGATCCAGACAAGTCACTTGTATGCAAACTAAATAAAGCTCTCTATGGCTTAAAACAAGCTCCAAAGGCCTAGTTTGACAAGCTACACACTACCTTACTATCCCTTGGTTTTCACTTAGCCAAAAGTAATTCCTCACTCTTCATTCGGGTATCTCCTCAACACACTCTATTTGTCCTTGTTTATGTCGATGATGTTATCACCACTAGTAGCTCTACAATTGTTATCGGAAGCCTCATCAAAGATCTCAACAATAATTTCTCACTCAAAGACATGGGGCAACTTCACTATTTCTTAGGCATCAAGGGAAAATTTACTCCCTTTGGTGGACTTCATCTCTCTCAATCAAAGTATGTTTCAGATTTGTTGGTCAAGGCAAAGATGGCAGATTGCAATCCTTCCCCAACTCCCATGACATCTAGGCTAAAGCTTTCTAAACATGGAACTGATTACTTTGAAGATGCCACCTTGTATCGGTCTATAGTTGGTGCACTACAATATGCAACAATCACAAGGCCTGAAATTGCCTTTTGTGTCAATAAGGTGTGCTAGTTTATGCATCACCCATTACAAAGCCATTGGCAGGCTGTCAAAAGGATCCTACGATATCTACATGGTACACTCTTCCATGGAATTCACATCGAACCTACTACTTAGCTCCACTTGTTTGCCTTTTGTGATGCGGATTGGGTCTTTGATCCCAATGACAGGCGTTCCACCACAGGTTTCTGCATTTTCCTTGGGGGCAACATCATTTCGTGGATGTCAAAGAAGCAAGCCTCAGTTTCTTGGTTTAGCACAGAGGCAGAATATCGCAGCCTTGCTACAGCAGTTGTTGAATTGACATGGTTAAAGTCTCTCCTCTCTGAACTTCAAGTGCCTCACACTCAAGCTCCAACCATTTATTGTGACAACCTCAATACGATCATGATGACAGCCGACCCAGTCTTACACCATAGGTCTAAACACTTCGAGTTAGATTTACACTTTGCTAGGGAGAATGTTGGTAGGAAACTCATCACTGTAAGTCACATCCCTTCTCATGAACAAACTGCTGATATTCTAACCAAGTCCATCTCTTCCTCCCAGTTTCCTTATGTCTGAACCAAACTTAGAGTTGGTCCCTCGCCCACTCTGAGTTTGCAGGGAGGTGTTAAAGAGAAATCTTACAATGACAGTTAGTTAGAGTCAGTTAGTGTTAGTTACATTGACAACTGAATTCTGGTAGTTAGTTACTCACTATATAAACCGATGCTTACTTGTAATTTACTCAATAGATTCAATAATACAACTTCATCTCTTTCTCTTACATTCTATTCTCTCACATTCTATTCTCTCTGAAATCTAGCAAATATTTTGAAATTTTTTAATTCTTTCAAACAAATACCAAAAGTATTTATAATAAAGAATTTTGAATCCTCCAAGAAAAATATTTTGTAACATTTCCTTCAAACGATGTAAAATCTGACACTAAAATATTTTGTAACATTGCTAAAATATTGTAAATTGTCATTGTACAATTTCTCAATAGTGAGAAATCTCATTTATATTCCATAAAAATTGCTATAATAAGATTATCACACTTATATTAAATAAATAAATACATAAAAAAATAATTGTTGTTAATTATTCCCTCTATCTATTTTTATGTGCCTTTTTGAAAAAAAAAATTGTGTAAAGTAATTTGTCTTTTGAAAATTTTTAGGAAAACGTTAATTTTTTTATTAAAAATTTATTCATATCCATTTTATTGCTCTCAGGGAAAAAAAAGTGAGAATGAAGAGAGGAAAAAAAGAAAAAAAAAAAGAAAAGCTAGTAAGTAAAGGAAAAAAAGAAAAAGGATAATTTTATCCAAATAATCAACATCTTTTTTATATTGTGCCAATTTAATGATTTTTCAATTCATGTAAAAATTTTAAACGGCACTTAATAATGGATGGAAGAAATAGTAAGCAACCACTAAATAAATGAACAACTCCCAAATTTTGAAGTACCTAAACCGAGTTATACAATGAGCAGCTGCTGCTGGCATACACCAATAGTATATATGCAAACGCCGAAGTAACTGAAAAACAGATACTAGCACAATATATATAAGGGCGTACATAACAAGTTTTCAAACACATCTAAACCAAATTCTGTTAGGTACTAACGATATGATGACCACTTGCCACAAACCAGTCCCTTGCCCAACTTATAGGAGTAAAAAGCATCAGCAGAAGCATACCCCACTTGAGCATAAGTGAGTTCCTTGACCTCCCAGTTGCTCATGGCCACATGTTTTGGCTTCTCCATCTCTTCCCCAGTAAGAATCTCCACCAGAGTCTTCAACCCTGCTCTTCTGAACTCCTTTTGATCGAACTCATCAGCTGCCGTTCCAGCAATATCTGCAACATTCTCTACCTCTAACCCATAATCTTCGTCGAGCTTCTTTGCATCCCCAGATATTTTCACCCCTGTGTAAATTATGTTTGGGTTTTCAAGGGCCTTGTAGAGAGATTTCGGGATGGAGGAAGCTTGGTAGAGTTGGAAGATGAGGCAACAGGTCTTGATGCAGAGTTGTATGATGGCAACTGGGTTCTGAACCCCACGAGTAAAGCTTGGACGCCATTCAATGTCGAGGCCAACAACTTTCTTGTGACGGCTGCATTTGGCGTCGAGATGGCGCTTGATCCATGAAGAAGCTACAGTTCCGGATGAGGTGACTGTGGTTGTGATGACACGGTTGTGGATGGTGACTCCATAAATCTTTGCTGATCTTTCAGTACCAAGCAGTCTCACAGTGCGATTTCTCATTGCTGCTACAGAACAAGAGAAAGAGGGGGAGGTGAGCAGTGTTAATGAATAACGGCACTTGCGGGATTTGTGGATGGTGGTAAACCTTGGGAGTTAGAAAAGTTACAACGCCAATAATTATAAAGAGGAAAGTTGCATGGGCACGTGGTGGGGCATACGATGTTAGAGGATAGTCCTAAAAGCCTATCAGGTGAAGCAACTTCTCCCCTAAGCTGAAAAAAGAATTGAAAAGTGTCTTGATTATATTATTGATTACAAATTTTTCTCCAAAACGTTAAATAATTCCGCCTGGTTGCCTGGTAGGAAGTAGTTCAATAAAGTGAATGGAATAATTTGGAAAATGTTTCTGTGAATTCTATGTATATAGACATTGTACGGTCATGTGAGAGTGCGTGGTTGGAACAATAATATGTTGGAACTATAAATTTAGCGTATACTGAATAAGAGATTTGATGTTCAATCGTCATGTACAAATAATAAGATTTCTTAATTTATTTATTTTGTAATTGGAGATGGAATTTATATTGGTTATAAGGGTCTCACAGTGATATTATTGGTTAATTCATTACCAATTGATTGAGAAAATTGCTACGCTTCTGTAAACCTTTATCGATGCTGATGGAGTTAGGGCAATTTCATTTTGTAAATTGTTTCTGTGAATTTATTCATTATGATTGAGAAAAGGAGGTCAAGGATTCATTTTGTGGTTGATTGGATTGTATTGTTCGAAGGAAAGTTAAAAATTTCCGAATTTGCTACGTGATAATAATGTACTAAATCCTTTTTTATTTTTTTCGTCTTAGGGGGGCTACGGGGCTCTTCCCTGTGACTAGACGTTGCGCCCCTAGCATGCACCTTCCTTTAAAGCCAAGCGAGTGACCACTAAACCAGGGCCTTGGGTGCCTTGTGTATGTGTTTTTTTTGGATTGATAACCTATCGAGTTCTGACCATGTTTTTAGCAAAATGTGGTGGCCCATAACAAAAACGGGCTCACAGGTTCCCCCTGGACTTACCGTTCAACAAATGTTTCCTCCCACCCTGAATCCATGTTTGGAATGGTTAAACGATCATGACCCCACAAAAAAAAAAAAAGAAAGAGTGATGAAAGGATAAAAAAGGTTATTGGCAACAAATATAGAACATAATTTTTTTACTGAAAATACAAAAAATCAAAGTAACCTTTTCCGCGATCATCAAATAACAGCTATCTGATGGCTCACAGGACGCACTGGCCGTTTTTGTATATTGCATTATTGGCAATTGAAGTGGTGCGAAATGCTATTGACAACATTTTCAGCTTTGCATAACAGAGAGTTACGGAGGCATTTAAACCGGTATTTAAGAGGCACCAATGAGCAGATATCCCTAAAGGGCAGGCATGTCTTGGAACCCCCTTAATTAATCCGAGATCATGTCAATAGATAATTTTATCAATTTAAATCATTCATCTGATGTAAATAATTTGGTACTTGCATCATAATATTGCCATATTCAACATTATTTATCTATTTTGAATGCATTGTATTATTGATTTAATAAGCGCCCCATCCATTGAATAACAAATAAGATGTCTGATGTTACAGTTGCAATCACCTTACTGAATAACAAACATATGCGAACCATGCCCTTTAACAAACTAAGAAATTTATTTATAAAGAACGTAAATATGTCGTAGTTTTGTATGTTATACGCTGATTTTATAAATAATTATGTTATTTTGGTTTTGAATTAATGTAATTTTATTATAACTGAAAATAGAACTTCTTTTTTTTTAATATTTTATGCAGGAAATAAAAACAATAACAATTTTTATGTACTACGTAAAAAAATAGTGAAATTTAATCAAAACATGTGCAACATAAATAATAAATATATTATTTGTGTGCAAAATATATCTTTTAAGTGAAGCAATAAATATAGAGAGATGATAATAATAAATGTTAACTACAGTTAATTTATTAAGAGTTAAAGATTTAAAATTTAACTTGAAATGTTGGGTTCTATTACTACATGACATTATTTAATTGGAATGTGCATAATTCTATGTGACGATCCAAAACCACACAAAAATTTCTCAAAAAATATGGTTAGACAAGTAGCTAAGTATTCGTGAACTTATAATCAGTCCAACAATTACCATTATCAAAAGATGGCATAGTTTAGACCATAGGATGGATTTTCAACTTAATGGATTACGATGATTATGATTCATCCCGGGCATTTAAAATCATGAACTTTGAAGTAAGAGTTTTTGACAATAACCTAGTTGAATGGATCAGCGTGTTTTCAAGTGTTGAAAATGACGACCGGGATACGATGGAAAGGCACTACGCAAGCCTAGCGAGAATGAACATGGTAAAATTGCTTTGAAACGTAAATTATATAAACTATGTACTGATTTGCGAAAATAAAAAGAGCGTTGGTCCATAGTGAATGAAGCCATCGACCAATCAATCAAGGCTCTGTCAATGTGCAACACCATCCTTGTATCGGGATCTAATCGAGAGCTGTTTGCTCTGTTAAGACAACATCATTTTCTTAACATGGAAGAAATTTTACTCACCAACCGAAGTGACGTCAACATCACTCCTTCCATTCTTACACGGGCAGACTTAACGAGGTCAATGGCTGAGATCGAGTACCATATTCCAATACTTTGATGGCCCCCACATGGGTGACAAGCAAGCGTTAACAGGGCTCGGCGGCTTCCGGGCTAACCCGAACTAATATAAACTCCACTCAAATGTCGACGATGTGGGACTTGTCTCAAAGTTGATGCCACTTTCACAAACACTAAACTATTAGAGAGATCACAGATGGCGTAAATATTGGTTCATGGGGTTGCAACTGTCTGACGTTGACAAAGGCTTCGAACAGTTTGCGCGGGGGTGGACTCCCACAATGCTGGTTGGAAGGTCGTTTCATATTGCTAGAGTTAACCGAACCATTTTTTATCAACCCCACAAAATGTGGTCAGAGATACTTCTAAGAATTATTAGCGTTAAAAGAGATTGAACAAGATGTTTTATTAGGAGTTGACTTGGCAGGGATTGTTTGGCTAGATCTGCTCTCAAAAGGCAATGTGATGTCGTGTTGAAAGATTGAAAGAGGAATAGATGTGATAATTATTTGGCGATCCTCCCTGTGATATTCTTGTGCAGAGTAAGTGTTATCAGGTGCAGAACAGAAGCTTTCAATCAAGAGGCTGAACTGGTGCTCTAGTGACACCGACGATGTGGGACTTCCGTGATTGTATTCACAAATATAAACTGTCAGAGAGATCACGGTTCGTTTGGTTGCAATTGTCTGACGTCGTTCTATAACAATTTGTACGGTATATGCTCTATCCCTCGCCCGTGGCTTTGTATTAATACTCTTAATTATTCGTATAAGTACCGTGTTTTCAAGAAGGACTTGATCTCCTTAAATTTTCGTATTAGACTTAAGTAGAACCAATCTAGGCTCCTCAATCTCAACGAACTATCCAATTTCACTCGTCTATGCATCTTTTTATTAATTTTGTACCATAAGAATAATTAGTATTGCTAATTTAATTTAGGATGATATTCACATGTCAAGTTAATTTGGCTGTGGTTTTTAAAAGCTTTTGAACAAAATCAAATTAAATCAATTTAAATAAAATTGGTGTTGCAACCAGATCGCGACGGGATGGTAAAAAAAAAAGAAAATAAAAATTGTAAAATAGAGTTGGCACAAAGTTTTATTTAAATTGAAAAAACATTGGCAAACCAATTTATTTAGAAAATGGTATTTGAAAAATTAGATCTAGATTTGGGAGTCGATTATCCACAAGCAAAGGTAGAGATTTAATCCTACTGCCCCTTTGATATATCTGTCCTCAAATAGTTACCTTAAGTAAGTTGTGCAAGTTAATTACCATCCTAATATTTTCTCTTTTTATAATTTTTTTTTTGCTTTTTTCCATCGGGAAGAAATACTTTTTTAAAAAAAAATTAAGATAAGTTTCGACAAAAAATTTATTCATAGCCAAACAAATAAATTGAGAAAAATTAATTTTGACTTGGCAAGGGTTGGTTGCTCTTATACATCCTCCAATGAAATGAGGAACTAAAAACCTTATAGTTCTTTATAAAATATTTGTCGATCGGTTGATTTTGCTTATGAGAAAACATTAAGAAATTCATGAAAACATTTTTTATAAATAATTTTTGAAACAAAATCTACTCTTGACAGCATTCAAGTTAATATTAGGCTACTTAATAAACTCTTATGATTTAAAAATAATAAAGGAAGTACTGGCTACTCAATCACTATTATTGATCATTGCACATATTAAAAAGACACTTTGAAAAGACTTTTCTTAGAAAAAGGTTGAAGCAAAATCTGTTCTTGCACATAATTTAATTCAACACTAGGCTACTCAGTAAACTCTTATGATTCAAAAATTGATAAAGGAAGCACCTGCCACTCAATCATCATCATTGATCATTGCACAGATGAAAAACTTTTGAAAAGATTTATTTTTAAAGAATTTGATTTTCTTATTTTTTTTTATTTGGTAAGCAGTGTGAACACCATATTTTGTCATTCTTTTTAATAAAAATAAGAAAATAATAAAACAAATTTCCTTTCTATTAGCGTCTAGAATCTCATCCTAATCTTAAGCTTTTAACTACTTTTTAAATTTTTATCTCATCCTATCCGCAGTTTTTCAACTACTTTTTAAATCCGTTATCTAAGATTTCTCTCATTCTTCTCTATATAAAATCAACTTCTTCATTTCAAAAGAGAGAGGAATTCAGTTAGCCTGAGACTACTTTTACTATTTTTTATTCTTATTCTCTCATCAAGTTTTGGATCCCATCACCATTACACCATTCCTAACACCACCATCTTCCACCAAAATCAATCATATTCTTATTCTAATCCCACAGTTGAGCCAAACCATAGCCCATCTTCATCTTTCCGCCATCACCATTGTTGCATTGCCATGACGTCACACAACCACCACTCTTGCTCAGCCTCTGTCAGAGCGCCCTACCATCATCACTGTCATTAATGCCTCAAGCCTTCTCTGCATTCTGGTTCTAATCATTTTCCTGTATGCACTTTGTTGTTATTTTTTTGGCCTTTGGTTTTTATTTTCTTTTAAAAAAAGAAATTCATGTCAAATTTCTTTTTTTTAATTAAACCTTTTCTTCTCCATAGTAATTTTTTTTTCTTTCATTTGATGGGTTTTACTCAATTTTATGTTGTTTATGTGTGTTTGATTTTTTCTTGTTTGACGTTTTTCTTTTAAACTGGTTGAATTCTTTTAAATTTTGAAATATCACATCATCTTTAGCCAAAAAGTTTTCTTTTTTTTTAATGGTCAAAACATTTTTTTAATCCATGTAACAAACTTACGACATTGATGTATGGTTTGATCATCCTCAAGAGTTGTAAGAATTGTAAGTGTTTATTGTATAACTTATGCTATCTTGAATCCTGTACAAGAGTGGATTAGGTTTTTTTCTCTTCTTTTTTCAAAAATTCTTTTTGTAAATAAAATCAATCCAACCCACAATTATTTTCTACAAGAACGATGATGGCTTTGAGTTCCTCACTGCACCAGAGGATACATAGAAGCGGGCATTTCCTGTCAAGCCAAAAATTAAATTTTCTTAAATTTTGTTTATCTTTTATTTTATTTTTTGTAAATAACTATCATTTTTTTGGGGGAAAATAAACATTATTAAAGTTATTGTTAATTTGCATAATAAACTCTAGGGTAACCATTATAAAATGGATATATTAGAGATGCAGTGGAATTAGGTTTCCACCTTTCTTTATGTATAATTGGACTCGCGAACCCAATCTCTTTTAAAAACCAGTTTTTTGCAAATCAAAAAGGTTTCTCTAATTTTTTTTTTCTTAAATAAAAATAAGTGGCAACTCTATTGAATATTTTTTTAAATATTTATTTTTTGTTGTCTTTGTGTTGCGGTGTCCTCCGGGTACATTTTGACAGTTTAGCGACTCTACTGGGGATGGTTAGAGAGTTAAGCCTATTAAAGTTAATTATGCAAATTATATAACTAAAATAATGTTTATTTGTTTTCCCTTCTTGTTGCTTTTCATTTTTTTGTGTTTTGTTTTTAATTGTAAATAATTATTTTATTTTATTTGTCACTCAAACCCTAGGGTAGTAGACTTTTTATTCTTTTTTTTTTTTTGGTATATATCTCAAACATTAGAATAGTCAACTTTTTGTATATATCGTTGGATCTTTATTGTGTAGTTTTTAGGACTTTAAGGTTTTTTATGCTCCTTACATACATTTTACTTTCATTTATCTCACACACCGTTTGGGCTCTATACCCAAGCCTTGGAAGCCACAGGAATAGAAGGGGTTTTGACAAGGTTATTGTGAGGCTTATACTTCCCTGATAGTCGTTGATTCTTCCGCTCAGATTGTTACTAGAATTGTGAACTACTATATTGTGACTTCTATGTCCCTATGGCCATGCTCACAAAGCTGGATCCTTATTTTCTAGATAGGGGCAATCTGGGGACCTTGACTTATAGGGGCATAGATCCATCCCAAAAATCATGCACTAATATATTGAGGTTAGTGGCTATCCAGATTAGGGTCTTGATATTAGAAATTCCCAACCATTATGTCTCACTGTACTAGGACATAAAGGAGCATTTTTTTTCTTATCTTGTAATATGAATTTCAAATCATGCATCTAAATAATATACCATGCATATTCTATTTTTTGCTCTCACGAGTCTCCCTCCTCCACATCACTTATTGCAACATGCATATCATTTACTTCTGTGATACATGATAGCATACAAAAGCCAAAAAATAAAAACTCTTCAAACATGCATTTCTCTTCCCTTTCCGGCTATCCCTTCCATACATTCATTAGGTTATAACATGCATTTTTGTCATACTCATAACATACATGAATAAGCATTTTGAAAAAAAAAAAAAAAAACCTCCATGGAACATGCATTTGTTTTTTGTTTTTTTTTTTTTTGTCACATGTCACAACATGCATCAACAAACATTCAAAAAAAAAAAAAATGATGATTTCTCAAACATGCATTTTTCTCTTCTATTCCCAAACAATCATTTCATGCACTATTTTTTTCACATTAATAAACATTTAGAGAAGAGTTCATCTAACATGCATCTCTTTATTTTCTCTATTCATCCCACATTATTCTTGCATTTAAACATTGTCGCATGCATTCTTACTTATTTTTTTCCAACAAAGCAGCATTATAACATGCATGTATTAATAAGCCTTTAGAAATAACTCATTCAGCATGCATTTCTTTTTCTTTCTTCCCTTTCCATTCTTTCCATATCATTTCCACATCATTATGCATATCATGCATCTTCTTTCATTCCTAACATGCACTTTTTTAAAAGAAAAAATTAAAAACGATCTTGAAAAGAGGATGCACCATGCTGTCTCTAAACATTCGCCCAAGGAAAACTTTGTTTGATCCAAGTAATTATGTTTGAGAGCCATAAGCAAAAGCCAAAAAAAAAAAAAAAAACGGGAGAAAAAGAAGGAAAAATAGAAAAAAAAAAGAAAAAAAAAGAAAAGTTGAGGTTAAAGGAAGATATCTAGATGGAAAATGTATGACTTAACAAACCATTGAAGAGAAGATCCAACATGTTTGAAAGCTCTTCTTAGACTTTACAAAAACTATGGCATTCGATCTTGATGAGACCAGCCAAGTTTTGGAAAATGTGAATATGTGTCTTCATTGCAATGAAGAGGCATTAATTAGGGATGTGAATCTTGATTTGACTTGTTGTATCTTGAGTATTAAAAAACAGGCTTTAATTGTCTTTTCTTCTGTTTGAGATCCACTGAAGTAATGAAATGATTATGCATGATTTCTTTCCTTTTTTTTTTTTTCTAAAATCAACACATTATCTTTCATATTCATATACTTTTCCCTTCTTCTACGTCCTTTACACAATCATTCCTTCCTTTCGGAATCCCTCTCCTCTGCGGATAATCATGAAAAATTCATTAATTGATTCTTGTGTTACAAAGGGCATGAATGATCATGAACATGATGAAATTCCCAAACTATGCAGGCAATCTGCTTAGATGTTGAACTTAGTGGAAATTGGCAAAGTAGTTGGCATCCCAAAAGTAAAACATAACCCCATGTACTCCCATTGAATCATCAACTAGCTCTATTTTGTATTTGTTGGTATGATGACAACAACATCCAAAGAGTTGAAGGTGATCGAGAAGAAGCAATTAGCATCAATCTGCTATAGGCAATCATACTAAAAGAAGGATGGCAAGAGCATTTAAGAAAAGTGCTCAGCATCCAACATTATGGCTAAATGTCATAGTTTTGAAGAAGATTTTGTCAAATTAAGAAGACAACCAAGACAAATAGGAACCAATAATTTGACAAGTTGGTTGATTCTTGTATAACTAAAAAAGCATCTTGAACCAAAGAAAAAAAGGAAAACAGGTTCGATAGATTGGAGACTCAAAAAGTCAGTCTAGGCAAAAGTTAGAGCCCAAAAATATATTAAAAAAAAATAAGAAGAAGAAAAAGCTCGCTAGATTGAAACCATAAAAGACGGTCTAGGCAAAAATTAGGGCTTAAAAAAAATGTGTGATTGCTAGACTGAAAACCTAAAAAGGCAGTCTAGGCAAAAGTTATAACAATAAAATATTCGTTAGGTTGAAAATCTGAAAGGGCAACCTAGACAAAGGTATATCACATGGGAAGTCAAACACAAGGGTTTATCAACAAAGACTCCAGAAGAATGCTAAACTAGGGCAATTTGATGGTAGAGGATCAATTTGCAAAAGATAAGGAGTTAATAGCCCAAAGTAGATTGATTTATCGGATAGCAAGAGATTATAGTCTTGGTCATGAGTTCAGTTTTGATGTAACTAAATAATCAATTAAATGGGTAAATCATATGAAATCTGCATTGCAAGTCCTTCCAACCTTTTTGTACTCTATCCATTTTCTTATACTTATCCATGTCTTGTAAATATTGTCCAATTTTTAAGTGCAATAAAATTATCTTATTCCTTTACTTTCCCTCTTAAATCATTCATAATCAGGACATTATATTTGAATAAAGTGAAGAGATATTATCCAACAAGGCTCATTTACAACAAAGTCAATATAAGATTAATTACAATTGGTTCAACAAGGGAAAAAAAAAAGCTCACTAGATTGAAAACTCGAAAGGGTGGTCTAGGCAAAATTAGAGTATAAAAGAACAATAAAAAGCTTGCTAGATTGAAAACCAAAAATGGCGGTCTAGGCAAAAGTTAGAGCAAAAGAAGAAAAAGGAAAGCTCGCTAGATTGAAAATCCAAAAGGGTGGTCTAGAAAAAAATTAGAGCATAAAGGAAAAGTGAAAAAGCTCGCTAGATCGGAAATCAGCAATGGGGATCTAGGCAAAAGTTAGAGCAAAATCAAAAGAAAAATCCAAAGCATGGCAAAATAAAGGATCATTTGAAAATGAAGGTCAAGGCAGAAATTCAAGAAGTAAGCAATTCACAAGAGAGACTCTTCGGCATGTAAGAGCAAGAGTTAGTTGAAAATAAAGGTCAAGGTAGAAATTCAAGAAGCAAGCAGTTCACTGAGAAGTTCTTTAGCATGCAAAGTTATGAGTTAGAAGCCAAAGTGAAGCCAGGGACAAACAGTTCAAAAGAGTGGTCAAATGCAAAGACTCTTCAAATGAAACAACTTATTTAGATCTAATAAAGATTTTCCCAAAAGTGTGATGTTTCGAAACTATAAACTGAGGCAAATTTTTTTTTTTTTCGTTTTCTCATCATTCATCTTTTGCATGTCATTAACCTAACCCATTCTTCATATCATCATCACATATTATATGATCCATCTTTCCCACAAGAGCAATGTTTGTAAACCACAAATCGGAGCAATTTTTTGTATCTATTCTTTCTTTCTCCTTTCGTAAAGTCATTATTAAGTCCTCAAGGTCTCATCATCAGTACATGTGTCACTACCTCATTCTTCATACCAACACCACCATATCATCCACTTCTCATATCATTCCCTTTCATTTTTGTTGGTTTTCATAAATTGGAGAAATTTTTTTTCTCCTTTTAGACTTTTCTCACCATTCATCTTTTGCATTGTCAAATCATGGCATCATCATCCCTAAGTATTTATTTGTTTTCATCACAAGTCATTTACTTTCTTGAAAATATCACATATCATGGACCATTCATTTTTTACAGTTACTATACTTAAGTCATAGCACCACACTCAAGAGTTGTTACTGTTACCTGAGCGGACCTTATTTCATAGCAACTTTAGCCATCTTCGAAACCTTTTGAGCTATCTGGAGATAACACAGAAATAGGAGCGAAGATTTTAAATTCTCAGTAGGATTCTCAAAACTATCACATGTAGTGTCATCGTTATTATCTCCAGCTGCATACGTTTTAATCTTTAGTCTTTACTGCTCTTAGGTAGTCTGATCTAGGAGTGAGCTCACCTATGACCGCTATCACATAGTACATACCAGTAAGGGGACCCACGTGCCTCTAGTCTTGGAAGGATCTCATTTTGGCCACGTGCCTCTAAATTGAAAGGATCTCTCCTGGTCACGTGCCTCAAGAATCGAGGGATCTTAGCTGACCACTTGCCTTCAATGTAGAGGGATTTCATCTGACCACGTGCCTCCAAGGTAGAGGGATCTCATAGCTTTATACTGCCTTCAAAGGGAGGGACTCAATTAACTACCTCCAAGTAAAGGAACCCAATCTTATCTTATTTAACTGCCTTTACAAGGAGGGGTCTCATAACTGCCTCCAAGTGAAGAGAACCACATTTAATATGTTCCGATCCTTTCATTCTCATATATAATCATGCATAGACATGTTGAATGCACTCATACATATGCTTCATCATTTACTTTTATATATCCTTGCATATAGAATTTCATGTTCATATCATGAATATTCATAATAGAAACTATCATAATTTCATAAAATTCTGCCGAAAATTTGGCAGCATAACCGATCAAGTCCGTTTTCTAATGAATAGTACCAGTCAACCAGACAATCATTCATACAGAAAAATCAATGCAATGTATAGATGCTCCAATAATCAAACAAAGTTTTATAACCTTGATCTTGAATTAGTTTTCTGCCACTTCCTTTTGATTCTACCCAATTTTTGTAACTTAGGCCATAAATTCATTTTAACTCATTTAGACCTGAATTTTGGATATATTGAAGTGTTATGTGTCTATTTTCTAACCTCTTTGGTCCCATCTAATTTTGATAAATGTAGCTCAAGTTATTTAAGTTCTATGGCCTACCCTATAGCTGGCCAGAATTACATACTTAAAAGTAAAAATCTACTAAAAATCGAAAACCAATTCAAATCATATGAAATTGGTATCATATTAACAGGACAAGATTTCATTTACAATAAGTCCAATTTCATTTTCTTGAGTAGAGCTTGAGTTATGAGCTCTGCTATTTGACCCTTCTAGGTTGTCCTGTTCTATCCCAGTTTGGACTTAGGACGATTTCCTTGAATCACTAAGAACAACTGAGACCGAATCTAACTTTAAAATTTTTATGAGATGTTCTCCTATGTGTAAGCTTTCTAACAATGTTAGTTTCATTCAATTCCAAGTTGTATAGGGCAAGTTTTGCCCTGAAAAACCTTGTCTGCCCAGAATCAAACTCAAAAACTTAGGTCAAAATTCCAAAATTCATATCTCCCTCAATATCAATCCAATGGCCTTATAATTTATATGGTTGGAAAGCTCTAGATGTCTAGTTTCAAAAATAGTTTCATTAAATTTAAATAGCTGTAGGCAAAGCTGTACACTCTTCTGTACGGACTACCGTAGGGTTTCTCTTGGCTAACTCACTCTGGTTGCCTCCCTCTTTGATTCTTTAATCAATCAATCCAACATAACCCACTAAACATCCAATAATCCAGCCATAAACATATACATAGACTCAATATGACATCAAATACATGAATATGGATGAGTCTCCAACAGGCACCAATTAACAAGAAACCAAATAAAGGGAGTTAATCCTACCTCTAGATTGAAGGATAG
This sequence comes from Pterocarpus macrocarpus, assembly GCA_031439585.1. Classification (NCBI taxonomy): domain Eukaryota; kingdom Viridiplantae; phylum Streptophyta; class Magnoliopsida; order Fabales; family Fabaceae; genus Pterocarpus; species Pterocarpus macrocarpus. The sequence continues at coordinate 2,903,197 of CM062518.1, forward strand.
CTTGACTAGATGGAGAGGTTTGATGTTGGGTTTGCTTGGAGCTTGGAAATGGAAAAGAGGTGAAGTGAGGAAGAAGGAAGATGAGAGAAAATGATGGCGGTGGGGTCTGCAAAGGAGAGAGAGCAGAATTGAGTTTGAAGTAGAAAGGAAAAAAAATGAAGTTGTTATGATGTGGGTAGTTGGAAGGTTTGGTTCTCATTGGTTGGAAGTGAGTGGTGATGAGTTGAACAAATCTCTCCTCTCCCTTTGTGGTTGACATGGTGCCAACCTTAGGGGATGAAGTGGCTAAATTTTTAGCCACTAAACTTAGGGTTTTGGTGTAATAAATTCAGTTAATTCAGTTCCGGCAGTTTAAAATACAGAATTCCTTCCGATTTCCTTCAAATCGGCAAAATATTACTAAATAGTTTTGTAAGAGTTTCTATATATCTATTTTAATTCTTCTTAATCCTAATCTCTCTAATTAACTTCTAATCAACTCCTAGTTAACCTTTAATCAACTTTTAATTAGCTTTACAAACTCAATAAAATCGAATAAATCGATTAACGGTGTAACTTAAATATTTTGCAAATTTAGGGCCCTCTGTTTTCTGTTTTCTATGGCTAATGACATTTTCATAATTTTAAATAAGTCTGGGGCATCCCATGTCATTTCACATGTGGACATCTCCGTGGTCCAATTGGCCAAGAATTGGGTTTCTACGTTTTCGCTACGTGGTTCTGCTTCGTTTAAAACCTTATCTGCTAATTCAATTGATATAAGGACCTAAATATCATTTTAAAAAATGTTTAGAGGCAAGGCTGTAAATAGTAAAAGTTTGCCCAAGGACGTTTTCATTATTTCCTATAACGTTATATGGGGATGTTACATACTACAAGTCATTTCCTTTTTTGTAAATATCCTATATCATGAATCATTTACTTTTCAACCATTATCACCATCACTTTATTTTTTAGCCATTATCACCATCACTTTACTTTTTAATAACTATTACTTTACTTTTTTGCAACTATCATCATCACTTTACTTTTATGCAATTATCACCATCATTTTACTTTTGACAATTATCACTATCACTTTACTTTTCTGCAATGATCACCATCATTTTACTTTTATCACTATCACTTTACTTTTCTACAGCTATCGCCATCACTTTATTTTTCTGCAACTATTATCATCACTTTACTTTTATGCAATTATTACCATAATTTTACTTTTCTGCAATTATCACTATCACTTTATTTTTTTGCAATTATCATCATCACTTTACTTTTTTGCAACTATCACTATCATTTTATTTCTCATATTTTTTGCAATGCAAGGCATTTACTCTTTCGTATTTTCATTGGCAAGATTGCATTTTCAAATCTATTTTAATTTTGCAAAGTTTCATTTTCAAATCTATTTCAATTCTGCAAAGTTGCATTTTCAATTTCAATTTCAAATCTATTTCAATTCTACAAAGTTGCATATTCAAATTCAATTTCAAATCTATTTCAATTATGCAAAATTCAATTTCAAATCTGTTTCAATTCTGCAAAGCTACATTTTAAATTTCAATTTCAAATTATTTTAATTTTGCAAATCTGTATTTTCAAATGCAATTTCAAATCTATTTCAATTATGCAAAGTTGCATATTCAAATTCAATTTCAAATCTATTTCAATTTTGCAAAGTTGCATTTTCAAATTTAATTTCAAATCTATTTCAATTTTGCAAATCTATATTTTCAAATTCAATTTCAAATTAATTTCAATTCTGCAAAGCTGCATTTTCAATTTCAATTTTTCAAAGCTGTATTATCAAATTCAATTTCAAATCTATGTTCAATTTCAAATTTTCAAAGCTGCATTTTATTTGCATGGTTGCATTTTATTTTCACAAAGCATCTACTCTCATCACTTTCCTTGTTCGGACAAAAATATGTGTTCATATCTTTACTCGCTCCTTATTACGGAAATATCAAATCCTACAGTTTTATATTTTCTAGTAAGAAACAAATAAAGAGGGGCAACTGTAAATACCATATTTTGTCCTTCTTTTTAATAAAAATAAGAAAATAATAAAAAAAATTTCCTTCCTATTAGTTTCTATAATCTCATCCTAATCTTAAGCTTTCAACTGTTTTTCAAATTTTTATCTCATCCCATCTCAAATTTTCAATTGCTATTCAAATTTTTATCTTATCTTATCTACAATTTTTCAACTACTTTTCAAATTTCTGGTCTACTGTTATCCAAGATCTCTCTCATTCTTCTCTATATAAAGCCAACTCCTTAACTTCAAAAAAGAGAGGAATTCAGTCAACCAGAGACTACTTTTACTATTTTTCATTCCTATTCTGTCATTAAGTTTTGGATCCCATCACCATTATACCATTCCTAACACCACCATCTTCCACCAAAATCAATCATATTCTTATTTTAATCCCACAGTTAAGCCAAATCGTAGCCCATCATCTTTCCGCCATCACCATTGTCGCATTGCTGTGAAGCCACACAACCACCACTCTTGCTCAGCCTCCGTCAGAGCACTCTACCATCATCACTGCCATTAATGTCTCAAGCCTTCTCTGCATTATGGTTCTAATCATTTTCCTGTATGCACTTTGTTGTTATTTTTTTGGCCTTTGGTTTTTATTTTCTTTTAAAAAAAGAAATTTATGTCAAATTTCTTTTTTTTAATTAAACCTTTTCTTCTCCATTGTAATATTTTTTTTTTCTTTCATTTGATGGGTTTTACTCAATTTTATGTTGCTTTTGTGTGTTTGATTTTTTCTTGTTTAACGTTTTTCTTTTAAATTGGTTGAATTATTTTAAATTTTGAAATATCACATCATCTTTAGCCAAAAAGTTTTCTTTTTCTTTTTTAATGGTCAAAACATTTTTTTTAATCCATGCAACAAACTTACGATATTGATGTATGGTTTGACCGTCCTTAAGGGTTGTAAGAATTGTAAGGGTTTATTGTATAGCTTATGCTATCCTAAATCCTGTGCAAGAGTGGATTAGGTTTTTTCTCTTTGTTTTTCAAAAATTCTTTTTGTAAATAAAATTAATCCAACCCACCATTATTTTCTACAAGAACGATGATGGTTTTGAGTTCCTCATTGCACCAGAGGATACCTAGGAGCGGGCATTTTTCATCAAGCCAAAAATTAAATTTTCCTAAATTTTGTTTATCTTTCACTTTATTTTTTGTAAATAACAGTCTTTTTTTTTTTAGGAAAATAAACGTTATTAAAGTTTTTGGGTGGAGCTAGCGGTTATGTTAGGTTCAAGGTCGAGGTCGAGGTGAAACGGCAGTACACAACTGATGATGGCGGCATGGTGGTGCTGCACGATGGTTTAGTAATAAGCAAGATATAGTTGATGTTTCATCCATTTGTGCAAATTTAACTGTGAAAAGCCATCGAAACCCCTTTAAATTAAATCTTGGCTAAGTGTTTTATTGATAAGTTTTAGTACTTTAAGTGTCATGGTTTTTGTTTAGTTTGTTTTGAAATATATTTTGGTCTAAGAATGAATTTTGCTTACAATTTCAAATCATGGGAAAGTGAAAGCTATGATAAGTTGAAGAAAAGAGAAGGACATTTTTCTAGACCAGCACTTAGGCACCAAAAGCTACCACCGATGTGATGGTGTTGCTGATAGGAATTCTATTTAGGTGGTCTAGTTCCTAGGTGCCCAAGACTCAGCACCCAAGCACTAGAAATAGAGCTACATTTTTTTTTTTTTTTTGCACTTAAATATGAAACAAAGAGACTTGACTGGGTATCGAGGTTAGGAAATAAGAGGAAAACATTCTCTAGCTTTAGAAGGAGGCCAAAGGTAGCTAGAAGATGAGAGATTGAGGATTCATCACTCCCAATCTTGTATTTTTATGGATTTTTCTCCTATTTTTTTATTTAATTTCTTTTGTAGCATGAGTCACTAGATTCCATATCTAGGGATCGGAAGAAATCTGATATAGGCTGATTTATGTATGAATTTTTGAGAACTTGATATTGAGTTTGATGAGTTCAAGGTTTATCTTTTATTTTGTTGCAAATTTATGAGTTGGCTTCTCTTAGATTGGTTTAGGGTTTATACATAAGTTGGGATATTTGTGTATGAAATAGCTTTAAGGATAAGCCTTATGATTCTCAAGTTTTGGGAAGAAATTTAAGAATTGTGTGATTTGTGGATTGATTTTTGTGTTTAATCCCTCATTTTATTAAAAATGATTAAGGAATTAAATTGTTGATGTGAAAAGAGGATAATTGGCTTACCATGGAATTGTAGTCAATTAATTATAATAATTTCTTTAATTTATCAATTCTGAATTCAAGTAATTAGAAATTCATCGATATTAAGAAAAATCAAATAAAAGCCCAAATCTCTAGCATTTTTTTATATTGTTATTAATCTTTGTTAATTTTTGCTTAAATCTTATTTTATTTTGCTAGTTTATTGCTTGTTTTAATTTTTATTTTAGAGCTTTCTTGGATCCAAAATGGTTGTTATAATCTAAATAAAAATTGAATTAGTGAATTGTTGTTTGGTAATATCAATCCTCATGTTCTCCTTAGCAGGCAGCACCAACAACATTAATCCATGATCTCCTTAGCAGCATGGTATAACCTGAATCAATGTCCATAACTTGGAATAACAAAATTACTTGAGCCTGTCTCTAATGGCAACAATACCTCCCCAAGGATACTTTTCTTAAATCCATCAAAAGATTTGTGGCAATATGTCATCCACATTTATTGACAGTTGAGTTAAAGTTGACTTTGGCACAGCACTGACCCACCATCAATCAAGTCCTTGGCTACTATATAGCCTTTGCATTTGAGAGTTATAGGTCGGGGTCAAAGATTCGATCATGAAACATTTTCTTCATCCAAGAATGTGAACAAAGTGCTCAACTACATTCACCTTTTTAGGGAGATTTGGCTTTTGCTTGCCAGAATTAGCCCCAAGGTAAGTAATCCCTACATGCGAACCTTAAAGTCCTAGGAATTTTCAATATCATGTCTCGTGCCTCCATAATGGTGTAGATTGAAGTAGTATGAGAAAGGGGGTTGAATCGTGTTTCAATCAAAATTTAAGTTCATAAAAATCTTTGGAAAACAACTTTCTCAAGTCTTAAACTTGAAATGCGGAAGCGATTGAGTTAGTTGTAAGCACAATAATTTTCAAAAAGCTCTTTAATGCATATAAAATAAGTGATTCAATGTATAAAACTATGAAGAGTAGTAAGGATAGAAATATCACACAGAGAGTTTTATACTAGTTCGATTAACCACTTTGCCTACATCCAGTCCCTAATACTTTGTTGAAATTTTTATAATCAGAGTATTATTTTTTCAAGCTTCTCAAAGCTTTTACAACAGAGTAGTTTTTTCTCAAGCATCTCCAAGCTTCACAACTGAGTAGTCTTTAACAAGCCTCTCCAACCTATAATCGAGTAGTGTTTTTCTAGCCTCTCTAAGCTCTCAACGACCACTAATGGGTCTAATTACAATGAACATATTTGAAGGTTTGTGTTTAATACACTCATATTAAATCTCTCAAAAGAGTATAAGCTATATATGCAATGTGTGTGACTTCTCTAACTTCTCAATGTGAGAATATTTTTTGATACAAATCAAAAGAGAAGATTCTTAATCAAAATTTACAATGAGTAACTTTCTGGATATTCAGAAGGTTGAGTATGGAAAGCTTCTTGAAGGCGTAGAGTATTCAAAAGTCTAACCACTTCTTCTTCGACTTCTAGATTTTTATAGATTTCAAAATATAGTCATTGAAGCTTGCAAATTTTGAGTCTTGGGCCATGAGCCTTTTTGATCCACTGATCTAAGATTGGATAGAGAAAAAGTTGCTTTCTTTCTCAACCTTTGAAAATAACACAGAAGAGGAAAAGTAGTCGTTTGATGATTTACCAACTTTTCAAACTTGTCAACGCTTCTTTTGGATTTTATTACATCACATTTGACTTTTGAACTTGATCCTTGAATTATGTAGAAGAAGCTTTGAAGGTGAGGTACTTCATAAGAAACATCTTTTTGTGGTCACCCTTCTGGATAGATCATCTTTCTGATGGCTTGTTCTCCTTTATGATGGTGTAAATCCATCCTTCTGAGCTTACTTATGTGTTTCTTGATAGAAAGAGATCATGAATATGACAAAGTGTCCTTTTTCTTGTGATGCAAAAATGAGATATGCAAAAGAACTAGAACATTGTATATTCTTGTATACATTTATGCACAAATTGTTTGATTTAACTCACAGAAACATTTAACCATGAAAGTAAACGGTTAGTTCACAAAAGATTTTATTAAACCTTAATTTGTTGATCATCAAAACCTTTTAGCTTTAAGATACAAACCAAGAAGTGGCTTTTGAAGGGCATTAGAATTAACAATCTCCCCATTTTTTATGATGCCAAATAATATTTAAGAAAAGCTTTTGTATGCAGTAAAAAATGAATTTAGATGGCATAGGCATATAGACTATCATTTTTTATCCTTTTGAATTGAAAGCTATACTTTCTGAAGTGCTTACAAAATAATCAAGGATTTCTAGAAGCTCCAGTAATAAGTATAGTTAATTAGAAAGATCATTTGCGTTAAAAATTTTGATCATGACTTCTAAAAACATTTTCCAATGAAGCACTATGAATTTCAAATTGTCTTAAATCAGAGCACAAAACAAAGACAAAGTAATCCATGAAAGATAACAATTATTAGAGTAGAAAATATAGAGTATCAAAAACATGATGATACAACATTAAAGAATTTTTTCCACCTTCATTTAACCAAATAAACTATTGATCTTCACTCAAAATGATAATAAAGGCTCAAGTAACATTTATTCATTCGAAAAGTAGCAAGAAAAATGTTCTTTCTAATACACTAAAAAAACTAGCACTAACGGTTACACATACAAAGGTGCAATTGAAGAAAGGTGGGACTTGCAAAATGATCATGAAGGAAGCACTGGTTAGGATAGGGCATATAAGAGTTTGTTAGAGCTTATTTACTAAATCCTTTTCATGACCTTTTCCTCGAGCCAAGCTAGAGATTAGGCCCCATTGGCTTCCCTTAAAAGTGCATGCAGCTAGGAAGGGGAGACTCGCACAAGCACTTGTTACAAACAAATGAAGATCCATCGAAGAAAGGGTGTTATTGCATATTTTATAACGTCCACCGAGTTTCGACCTCCGACCTAATCTCCAATTCCAGCGAAATGTTCAAATTTTCGACCTCCAACTTCATCTCCGATGAAATGGCTATGATTTCTGTAACACCTTACCAGATAAAGTACTATGCTTAAGTCATAATAAATTATCCGATAGGTGATTACGCGTAATACTGCTTTAATTCTATTTTCTGTATTAGCATGATTTACTCGAGTAAGAATATTTAATCGCATAACAAAATTTCCTGCATAACGGCGGAATAAATACTGATTAATCAGTATACTGTAAATAACATATCATAAATAAAAATATAATAAGAATAGAACAACTACAAGCGGCATCATAAACATGTATATAGATATATGATTTTAAAGTTTGTCAAAGTTTACAAGGTGACAAAATGAGGCCGCTAATACAAAATGAAATGGCCAGTTTCTATGAACAGTACCCTAAGTGGTCCCCATGGGACATTTCATGTACATCTCCTAATATCTATCCATCTACCCATGACCCAGACTGCCAAAAGAGGGCCATTCTATACATCTACTACCACTACGGTACGCCCACTATCTAACCAGAATCCGAAGAAAGAAACCCATTCGCCATGGGTGCATCTGCAGGAGGGTGGCCCGTGCTGGGAGCAGAGGATGAGGAGGAATTCACTGCCTCCGATGGGTCCTCCTCTGATGTTGAGGCGGAAAGCATCGGATGTGGTGGTGAAGCAGGAGGAGCCATAGGAGCGGGGGCTGCTGCTGGTGCTGCTGCTACTGCTGCTACGGGAGGAGGTGGAAATGGATGGGCCATATGAAGTGGAATGGCAATGTATGGGACAGCGGGATCAAACAGTGGGTGCATCAGGGGTACGACGAAGTCTCTCTGGAAGAAGAAATATAAATGAAACTGGCACCTGCCAGATATATATACAAAGTCTAGGAATGGGTCGAGGTGTATGTGAAGCTCGGGGAACTCAATGAAGAGGACTCCTGTCGCGGCGTGCTCCATAGTCTGAGAATGACGCGGAATATATAATATGGTGAGAAATGAATATTTCTCAGTAGAAAATCCTAACTTCTATACATCTGTCATCGCTGTCATTCCCAGTTGTTTCGGTCGTACAGTATTTTTCAGATAGTATCATAAAACGATAATATTCAATTTAAATACTTGCTTGTAAAACATACACCGAAATAATTCAATTTTAATTAACAGAAGCACTGAGGCAATTAAACAGTAATTGTGAAAGAGCAATAGCATATTACGATAATAAACAGGTATCTGAGACAGTCAATTAATAAGCATTACACTGTGCATATGCATGCGCAACTATGAATGCATCTTATTTCTTAGAGGCTTTCGCCTGTTAGAACTTATTTCCATCCTTGGTCCCCTGGGAGTCATTGGCCATATACTCCTGGGTAATAGTCTGCTTTTCAGGACCGAGCTCATTCCTATACAGGATGGCCGGGTTTACTTTCCCTGACCTTCTTACTGACCTATTCCCCTTAATTTATTCCGGGGCTGGCCCAAGTGATATGGAATTCCTTGTAATATCATGAAAAGAATGCACATCTAGTTTGTTTCTTGAATGTGATGCACTCAAAGTATCATAAAGTTTCACAACATATGAACTTCTTACCGAAATTTCGGCGGCATAACGGATCGAGTCCGCTTTCCCATGAATAGTGCCAGACAATCAGTACAGTTGCACAACTAATAATTTCAGTATAAACCAGCCAATATGTATATACATTTATAACATCACTCAACAATTGCAAATCAATCATTAAGAAGGTTTCAACTTGTTCTTCCTTGTTCTACCCGAGTTTGGCATGCTCCTATTTTTATCCAATTCAACTTATTTAATCCTCATTTTTGGATATGTTACAGCCTTATATGTCTAGTTTCTACTCTCTTTGGTCCCATCTCGTTTTGAGTTGTATAACTCTAGGCATAAACATTTTATCTCAGCATGTCCTGTTCCTAGCCAGAATTGGGTTCCTATAGGAGAAAATTCACTAAAAATCGAAAACTAGATAAAATCAGCGAATTTTACATAAAAATGAAGCTAACACAACAAGCTTTAAAATGAATTAAGTTTCATGTCATTTTCCTAAGTGGATTTTGAGTTATGAGTCTCGAAACATTACTCTATTGACCTATCCTGTTCTAGGCCAGTTTTAACCTAAGCCAACTTCATTGATGTGCTGGGAACAACTGAAAACGAATTAAATTCTAAAATTTTTATGGGATGTTCTCTCATGTGCTAGCTTTCAAATATCTTTAGTTGCACTCAATTTGAGGTTGTATAGGGTGAGATACACCCTTCTCAACCCATGCTGCCCAGGTGAGAACCCAGATTTCTAGGTCTAACTTCAAAAATTCATAACTAATTCTATACTAATCCAATGGCCTATTATGATATATGTATGGAAATCCCTAGATGTCTAGTTTTATATAAAAATGGTTTCATCCAATTTAAACGGCAGGAGGAAGATCCGTACACTCCGCCGTACGGACCGCCGAGGGAAAACCCTAACAGCTTCTAGATTTGATTTCCTTCTTCAAGCTATTTGCCCTCAATTTCAATTTCAATCACAACATACATGCAAAATCAGTCATAAAACATCATCATCACTCTATAAAACATCCATCTCTCAGGTTATTCATGCCCAACATACAGCCCCAATTTAGAGAAATAAGAGGAGAAGTAGGATTTTCTACCTTGTCTTGAGTAGTTTAGGCTGATTTTGTATCCTTGGTGCAAGTAGTTTATGATGAGGCTTGAAGAAGAGATGAAAATGAAGTGGAGGAGAGGATAAGGAGAAGAAGAATAAAGAGGGCTCAGCTGGGAGAAGTGGCCGAATTTTGGATGAGGATGCAAGGAGAAAAAGTGAAGATATTTCCAAGGTAGCTTGAATTTGGTTGGTGGAATGAGTCTTGGTCAAAAATCTGGTCTATTCCCCTTCATCCATGGCTGTCTAGGCGCCACTTGGGTGGGGTGGTTGGCTAAATCCTAGCCATTGATTCTAGGGCACTCATAGAAAAATTCTACTGATCCGGTTTCGACAGTTTGAATTACCGAAATCTTACCGATTTCTCTTAAATCAGCAAATCGGTTTGAAATTTTTCTGTGAGGGTTTCTATGCTCCTAATCTAATTCCATCAAGCCTAATCCATCCAAATCACACTTAATTTGGCTTTGAGTAAATGTTTAATCAAGTTCTGATTAAACGCACTTATTTGATTAAAAATCGAATAATTCAGTTGTTAACGATAAATTTTTCGGTCGTTACAATTTCCTATTTCCGACCTTATGCTTCAAATAAATAGGATACGATTTTCGACTTCAGGATTGATTGTTCAACCAGAATAAGACACGAGTTACGACCTACGAGTTGATCTTAACCAGAAACGGATGCGAGATCGGATTTCTGAGTTGGTCTCCAAGTTCGACCAAAAATTACACGAGTTTTGATCTCCTACTTTATTCCCAAGCTTCAAATAAAATGGACATGATTTCCGATCTCCGAATTTATGTCCAGGTCTCAAATAAGGTGAACATGACGTCCGACATCCTACTTTAGCTCCAAGTTCAAATAAGATGGACGCGAGTTCCAATTTTACACAGAATAGAGATGATTTTCGATTTAAGATAGAATGGAGGCGAGTTCCTCTTATAGAATGGAGGCGAGTTCCTCTTTTAGGCAAAGTAGAGAATAATTCAACCACTTGATCCATGAAAGTGGCGCCACCTGGGCCACAAGAAAGGAGGAAAGTTGGCTGAAATTTAGCCTTGCATTTTTGAACCAATCATGTTGCAAGAAGCCAACTACCATCTCAAGTTTATATGACTCATTTCTTTCTCTCCTTTAGCCCCATTTTTGCGCTGCTTTTTCCCTCACTTCAGCTCTCTTCTTCTCTTCTCCACTCACTCAACTCCATCAAGCCCAACCAAGTTTTATTCATCCAAACTCCAAAATCAAGCCTAATTACTTAACAAGAGGTAGAAGTTCAATTTAGCTCTTGTTATTCTGATTGTGGATGGTTACTTTTGATTTTATTTTCTTACTTCTTGATGTGATTAGTGAATGAAAATGATAATCTTTGGCTGGTTGTTGGCTGTTTTTGTGTTTAAATTTGATTAAGGAATAGGAAGATGTGAGAGGCTGGAAGACTAATTTCCCTCGGTAGTCTGTATGGCAGAGTGTACGGCTCCGCCTACAGCTAGTTAAATCCAATGAGACTATTTTTATAGGAAACTAGACATTCAGGGCTTTCCATACATATATCATATAAGGCCATTGGATTAATATTGTGAGAGATATGAATTTTTGAAATTTGACCAAGGAATCAGGGCTTTCATCCGGGTAGTGTGACTTGAAAAGGGTGTAACTCACCCTCTACAACTCCAAATCGAGTGAAACTAACTTTGTTAGAAAGTTTATACATAGGAGAATATCCTATAAAGAAATTCTGAGTTTGTTACTATCCCCTTTGTCCCCAGTGATTCAAAGAAGTTGTCCTATGTCCAAACTGGGCCAAAACAGGGCAGTTTAAGAAGGTCAAATTTCGGGGCTTATAACTCGAGCCCTACTAAGGCAAATGGAATGAAAATTTTTGCATATGAAAGGTTGTCCTATTAGCTTTAATATGAGACCAATTTTGTATAATTTGAATCAGTTTTCGAATTTTAGTGGATTTTTACTTTTAAGTGTGTAGTTCTGGCCAACTGTAGGGCAGGCCGGGATAAAACGTGAATAACCTGAGCTATACTTATCAAAATTAGATGTGACTAAACAAGTTAGAGAATAGACACATAACCCTTCAATATATCCAAAATTGAGGTCCAGATGAGCTAAATAGAAATTATGGCCTGATTTACAAAAACCGGATTGAATGCAAGTGTTGAGACAGCAACCATGTTTTAATTGCAGTAATTGTGCCATGAATTTGATATTTGGAATATGAATAAAGTGTTATGACTTTTCTGAAAATTTTATATTCTAAGTACTGGTACTATTCATGGGGAAACAGACACGTTCCATTATGCCGCCGAAATTTCGATAAGACCTATGCATGAGGCATAAGATACATGTGCATTTTCAAGAAATTCATAAAGATTATGATATGATGAGCATAAAAGTTATGTTATGATGAAAGTTCCATAATATTTAGGCCAACCCCTGAATAAAGTTAAGGGGAATAGATTGGTGGGGAGGTCGGGGAAAAGTAAACCCGACATTCCTATATAGAAACGAGCTCGATCCTGAAAAGTAGACTATTACCCAGGAGTCTAAAATGGCCAAGAACTCCCAGGGGACCAAGTAATGGAAAAGTTTATGAAGAAAGGTTCAAGAACAAGTTTTACATGATTGCATTAAATGCATGATTACATTGAACGGTCATTACAAGTTGTTATAGTTTATCTGTTATATTTACTTACCGCTGTATGTTCATTTATTTTGCTCATTATTCTGTATTTTACTGTTAGTAGTCTATTATTCTTATGCTGTCTTAAGTAAAACTAAACTTTGCCTCGGACCAGACATTTTCTTAAACTTATTGAATATGGACAGTTCAGTTTAATCCCATGTTTTTATAATTAAATAAAAACCGAGGCAATTGAGAATGAATGTGACGTCAGCTAAATACCGTACGCGAGCCCTACTGAGAATTTCTTCAAATTCTCACCTTGTTTTACATTTCTGCATCATTCTCAGATGTTGATGATGGACTCGACGGCCACTCTCTTTATTGAGGTTCCAGACCTGCAGCTTCACCATGACCCGAGTTGGACTCGCTGTACAGAGCCGGCTCCTGCCAATTCTGTCACTACTTTTAGCAATAGGAACTTTGTTGTTCCTTTATATTATGTTGCTTTTGAATATATTTATAAACTGAAGCTTTGGCTTCCAACTTATATACGTATATACACAACTGATGATATATTTCCTGTCTTTACTCTTTTCTGTAATGCTAATCACGTTTACTACATAAAGCGCCCTGTTTCGTAGGCATATTCATCAAACATATACATATATATCAGAGAAAAAGAGAATATAATATAATGAATACAGCTTTAGATAGAAAAATAATACGGTAACGCAACCTATTCAATTTCATGCTATGGCTTAAGCATAATATTAAGTTGATAGGTTGTTACATATTTAATGTTCACTACTTTCACTATTAGAAAATTGACCAGTTGCAATCGATTTTTGGGTAGCAAAAACCATGACATCGGCCGCAAAGGCCTTTTGCGACCGATTTTTCGGTCGTATAAAGGCAAATTGCAAATTAATTTGCGATCGAAAAAATTTGTCGCAGATTTTGCACATCCATCAAGCATGCTCGAATTGGTCGTTTGTTGACTTATTTGCGACCGATTTTTTAGTCGCAAAATCTTAATTTACAACCAAATTCTTGGTAAACTTTACGATTTGCGACTGATTTTTCGGTCACAACCGAAAAATCGATTACAACTTTCTTGGTAAAGCAAATTTTGCAACCGATTTTTGGTTGTGACCACCAAATCAGTTGCAAATTTCTAAGTTTCACTAGCGGGTTTGCGACTGATTTTTCAGTCACAAATATAAAATCTATGATCGAAAAATCGGTCACAAAAATTTGATTCTTAAAACATAAATTCAGTCGCAAATAATTTAGTCGCAAAATCGGTTGCAAATAATTTAGTCGCAAAATTGGTCGTAAATTTTAAAACATTCATAACAAAGAAGCTAGAATGTTATGCATTTCCCATGTGGTACACCTGAATTAAACAGCCTAGAATTTAGCAACAGTCCAAAATTCAACAATCAATATTACATGCAACTAAACATTACATATCATTAAGTGTTAATAGCTAATATTTCAACATCCCAAAGCATAAAAATTCAGTCATTAAAGTTTAAAACATACAAATATAAATATAAGTAAGTAGTATATAATACAAACTACAATCAATAAAAAACATAAGTACTAAGTTTAGTCAGACTCTTCTCCATCATCAGTTGATCCCTCATCCTCCGATTCATCTGCAATGATGGCTTGGAAAGTAGTAGGTTGAAAATTCATCCGTAGCATCATTTGATGCACAAGTTGATTGGTGGCCTGAAGCTGTTTCTCGTTAGTCTCCAACCTATCTAGAAGTGCCCTATTCTTTTCTGCCATTTTCTTTAGTAGCTCTTCATGCATCCAACCACAAATTGACGCATGTCCGTATTTTGTTACATCATCATCAAACAATATAAAGTATAATGAATTTGCATAAAATTAAATAAATTGAGTGACACACAACTTAAAAAAATAAAAACAAATAAAACACATCCATAACCAAAACCAAAACCCATCAACCAAATATAACAATTTAACAAATTTAGTATATTTTTGTAAACCATCAACTAATTTAACAATAATCTCTCAATCAAACCAATAACATGAAAAACCAATCTAAATCAACCTCAACCAACAATATAATTAAACTCATTTTTAATTATACTAACCACTTTTAACAATAACAAACTCTCAATCAACAACCTCAAAAAATCAATACAATCAACTAATAATACTAAAACTCTCATTACATTAAAAATATATATATATCAAAAAAATTAAACACAACTACCCACGATACCAATAAAGTTTCTTAATCAACAAAAAAAAAATCAATCAAATAAATCTTAACCAAATTAATAATACAAATACCCAAATAATATAATCCAAAAATCTAAACAAAACCAGCAACACAACAATCAAACCCCTAATATTTAAAAAAAAAAAAATAGATCACAAAAAATAAAAATAAAAAAATAGATGAGCAAGTTTTTTGTTTTAAAAAAAGAAGGAAGCTAAAGGGGAAAGGGAAAACCACAATGGTGGAGCAACAAGGGCGGGTTGGGCGGCGTTGCTTTGTGGGCTGGTAGCATTTTGCCGCTCCTCTTCGACTGTGTTAGGTTGGCGACGGCAGCGGCTTAGGTTGCTGGTGGGGGTAGGGGTGGGGTGGGGTTGTGGGTGGGGTTTGGGAGGAAGAGGAAGAATTGGGGGAAAGTTAGAAGAGAAAGGAAAGGTGGAAGAGAAAGGATACGATATTGTCTTATGTTTTTTGTATTTTAAGTTTTTAAATTTGCGACCGAAAAAATTGGATTCGAAATCGGTCGCAAAATCAATTTTTTGCGATCGATTTTGCGACTGATATTATTAGGAAACAAAATTCACATACAATATAAAAGTCGGTCGCGAAAAATTTATTTTGCGACCGATTTTATTATCAGACTGAATTGATACAAATTAAAAATCGGTTGCCAAATCAGTCACAAAATCAATTTTTTGTGACCGATTTTTATATTGTATGTGAATTTTGTTTCCCAATAATATTGGTCGCAAAAAATTGATTTTGCAACTAATTTTTTTTTGCTAACAATTTTCCGTTGACTTGCAAAATCCATCTCAAAATCGGTCATAAATTTAAATTTTATGACCAATTTTGCAATCAATTTTTTAAAAGGATTTTCATACTTCCATTAACAAAATTAGTCGCAAAATAAGTCGCAAATTTTAAATTTGTGACTGATATTGCAACCGATTTTTAAGCACGTATTTGCTCACTTTTTTCACAAATCGGTCGCAAATCCTTTCTTTTTAGCGACCGAAAAAATGGGTCACAAATTTGATCGCATTTCCAACAAATCTAGTAGTGTTTACTTTCGATTGGAACTACAAGCCATTGCTGATCCTCCACCTCATCGATGATGCCATGGAGAAAATGACAGTGGAATAGAGGGACACGTTGGAGAAAGTGAGGTGCAAGATAAGGAACGCAAAAAGGGATTTGTTAGCAGCAATGGTCTAAGATTGCATCATAGTTAGGAAAGGTGCTAGATGGAGAGATAGGGAAGCTGAACCCAGGGGGCTACAATGTTGCCCGTTAGGGGATATTCAATTTTATTTTTTGATTTTTATTATTTAAGATTGTAATAAAATAAACCTATTATTTGGAGGCAAGTTAGTGGACTACAATATCTCCAAGCCTATGTGGTGTCACCATAAATTAACTACATGATTGCTAACTGTGAAATATGTTTATTTTCTAGATCAATGATCTACAAATAGGTGAACACTGAATGTTCTTTTTTTTGTGTGTGAACATTTTAAAACTATCTTGGAGATGGAATGTGTTTTTCCAAGGAGACAGAGGAGGTAGTGTAACACCCTACTAATACCATACTATGCTTAAGTCATTTTATGGCATTACTAGTTATTACTCTTAACTAGCGGAAGTTCTTATCTTTGAAATTAGCGTAATATACGAAAATAGCATGTAATTTTTTTTTCTGTAAAACCTTTATAATTGAAAACTCAGCCTTTAAGTGCTTACTTACTCGTATACATATGAACGTTGTTCTTCATATTGCTGAGTTACTAATAAGACATATGACAAAATGGAAACAACATAACATAATATCTTAAGCCAAGAATGCAATCAGAGATAATCAAGGTCATCATTGCACTTAATAAGTATCACATACGTAATATATCAAATTAAGCATCATGACTTCCTACATGCTCTTAATTACACATGAACTGCCCAACTAGGGCTCTTAAGAAAATGAAAATACTATGCTATTCTCTCGATCCTCCTTAGCTAGGTGAAAAAACATGGCAGCTCCTCGTTTTATCCAGTCAGTTATCATCAGTAGTGCTACGACTAATACCATCAGCTCCATCTGAAGACAACACGGAAACTTAGGAGTGAGAAATGCAAGATTTCTCAGTAGGATCGCGACTAGACAAACATTGTGTCATCATCATCATCCCAGCTACTTCGGGTTTAATTATGAAAATAGTGAGTATGCATAAGTTCTATTTTTAAAGGGTTTAAAAACATAGGTTCCCGAAGTGGGTTTCTTCTAATCTTTTCCATATAAACATAATATAAAGAAACTCAAAACTGCCATATAAGAGCATATACATGTGAGAACGTGGTATAAATTTTATAATGCGTATGAGAAATATAGAAACATGCATGACTATGCAACTCATCAATTTGACCATGGTTCTACTTTGACTTTGCTTTCATTTTTAGCACGTGCTTAATATTCTTTACTTTCCTTTGAAATAGACTGCTTTTGGACATGAGCTCATTTTGTGATCATCGTCACGCAGTACTAAACCAAATCAGACTAAGCCGATATTAGTTACTCCTAAGTTGGAGGGTCCTCTATGTCACTCTTGCCTTCCTCATAGAGGTTCCTTATGGATCACCGTCTCTCACTTCCTGGAAGTGATCGAGGGGTCATGTCCCATTCTTTCATTTCTTATTATTATACTTTACATGCATAGTTCTTCTTTGACTAGACACATGCAATGACATGACTAAGTCCATAATTTTGACAGAAATCCGGCAGTATAACGGCTAAGCCGGAGCTTCCCCAAAATGCCAATCATAAACTTTCAACCAACGGTTTATCATATCTACATCATATCATCACACTCATCATTTAATCATGAGGCAAAGCTCAATCAAACTTGTCATTCAACATGTAGAATGGCATCGTACATTTATACCGTAAAGGGGGTTCATGGTTGCATTATTCTTTGTGAAGAATCTTATGAATAATCATATGATTTCTCATGGTTACCCATGAGGGAATCATATAGTTAAGATATGTGTATGTGGTCTTCTAGTTACTTAGCTCTCATATGAAATTATTTTTTACTTAAGTACATGTCTTATGGAATACTTGTTCAAATTAATTAAGTTAGGTGATTATTTTCTTTCCTTGAGATAGTGCACTTAGTGATTCCTAGGTTCATGGTATGCTCAGAGGCTCTAATCATACTTCTGTTCCCAAGGAGTTGGAGATCCCTCTAA
The DNA here is from genome assembly GCA_031439585.1 of Pterocarpus macrocarpus. Taxonomy (NCBI): domain Eukaryota; kingdom Viridiplantae; phylum Streptophyta; class Magnoliopsida; order Fabales; family Fabaceae; genus Pterocarpus; species Pterocarpus macrocarpus. The sequence goes on from CM062518.1 coordinate 2,921,253, forward strand.
TTCTTGGGTCATGACAACGCATAACCACATCATGAACCCAACAACATCAGGTTCACTAAATACCAAGGGTGATTTTTAACTTAACCAAGTTACAAGGTTTCAAGCTTTTATTACTAACCTAACAAGATCTTATATTAAATATTATAAAAGTTATCATTCTTATAAAATAGTCATAAAGTTTTATTCTTTATGAAAGTAAGTGCCTTTAACATTAAGCTCTCATCTTAAAGATTAGATCTTCATGAAATAATGATACAAGTTACTAGCCTTTTAACTAAAAAGTCTTATTCTTTTTGAAAGTTGACTCTTTTAATTATTCTAAGACCATCAAGGTTTCAACTATATGACTTAAAGTTGTCTCTACATTCAAAAGGTTCCTACTTTATCAACTAATGATATGAAACATTAACTTTAACGTTAAAAAGTCTTGATCTTTATAAAAGTTAATACCTTTTAGCATTGTTTTGGTTCAAGATCTAAACTTTATAAATTAAATGTTACAAAACAACACTTTTATGACTTAAAGGCCTCATTCTTGATTAAAGTTTGAAATTTTATGAAAGATATTTTCTTTAAGGTTTGATTTCTAAGACATAAAGTGATAAGATATCATTTTTCTAACTCAAAAAGGCTTATTATACCAAAAAGCTTAGACTTTTATATGTATTCTTGTCTTCAAAACAAAACAAAGTAAGACTTTTATGAAGACACTAAACTTGCGCCACTTTTTATGCTTCAAGAAGCAAACTTTTTAAAGTTTTAAGCTTTTAGAATATTCATGGTTTTATCAAATCATGAAGAACATAAAAAGATAAGGCCTTTCCAATCATCAACTCATCATAAGAAAAGGAACAACTTTAAACAAGATACCATCAAGAATACTCAATAATAAGAACATATTTTCCAAAAGTAGAAATATCAAGAACACTTGAAAAACAACAAGAACATATTTTTCCAAAAGTAGAAACATCAAGAACACTTGAAGAACAACAAGAACATATTTTGCCAAAAGTAGAAGCTTTTGCTCTTGAAAAGTATGAAGGATCTTCTCAAGTTTTCACTTAGAGATCTTAGTCATGAAAGAACCAAGCTCCAAGTTTTCTTAAGCAAACAAAATGAAAAAGATGACGATCACTACCTTCACTTTGAAGATGGCGCTAAAACAAGAGAAGAAGAAGAAGAAGATAATGATGGCTCCTCTTGATGATGATGGTGGCGATTTTGGATGAACCAAGGGAGAACTCTTAAGTTCTCTTGAAAATGATGTTGGTAGTGTTTAGATCTTTTCTTCAAAGACCCAAAGATGAGGTCCTTGAAAGGCTAAGTGAGAGGTTTTAGTTATGGTGGGGGTGGAGAAAGGAAGAAGAAGAAGGGAATTTTAGAGAGAAGTGAGAGGATGAGAGTCTTAGAGAGAGAATGAGAAGTGTGAAAATGAAAATGAATGGGTGTGAGAGAGAGAGGGAGGCCGTAACTTTCTAAGGGTGGGGGGGAGATATTTTTGCTTTATTTTGTGCTAATTAGTTATTAAGGAGACAAAGTGGATGATAGGGGAACAAAGCATGGTCAAACTCTTACATAAAGTACTCTTGTCTAATGCTTTATACTTTTATGACATCACCTTTTACTTTATTATCTAATTGACTAAATTTGACTTTAATGATATGATTAAGTGCTCATACAATTTAATTAAGATGATTAAGCAAGGATTAGTGATTAATATACAAGAACATGATTAACAAAAATTAATCTTACAATTAAGCTTAATTAACCTTAATTAAACTCGATTAAGCTAATTAAGGGCGATTAGTACTTAATTAAACTATAGAGGCTCTGACTTACTTAATTAGATATTATCTAATCTCGATTAAGTATTCTCTTGACTCTTCTCATCCGAGTTAACCCCTTAATTAAGTCTTAATCTCATAATTTCTCATTAAGTACCTAATTACTCAGGGTTACTGAGGTAATTTAGCACGATATGAAATTGAGAATATTACAGATAGCATGGTTTTCACAAAAGGTGTTTAAAGCGGTGGGTTGGTGAGGTTGGGAAAGAAATGTTAAGATTTATGAGGAGTATGCATAGGTGACAAGAGAAGATTGGTGTCACAAAATGAGTTTAGAATAGGAGTAGATCCTTTCATGTAAAAATTTAATATGATTTTGTCATATATTAATTTTTTTATCATTAATTAATAAGGTAGATTCAAGTATTGGACCCATATAAAAATTTAATTAATAATAAAAATTAATATTACAATATCATGTAAGATTTTTACTTGAGAAATTCCATTCTAATGTTGGACAAATGAAAAGGCGTGTTGATGTTGACATGGGTGGAGTTGGAAGTGACAGGCACCCAAGACATGGGAGGAAAGTCAGAGAAAAAGTAAGTGGTGGATTTAATTTTCTTTTAGCGATGATATAAGAAGACAAGGAATCAAGAATTGGAGATAAAGGTGGGTCACTATAGTCATGGGAAGGATAACGGAGAGGTAGTTTTAGTGGTGGGGTCCGGTAAAAATTGTTGGTATGAGGATACGATAAGATTTTCATGATTTGTTGGTGTAATTGGTTGTTTAAAAAGGGAAAGCCACTTATCAATGAGTGCACTACGATTTTCACAGATGGTTGGGAATTGCATACTCATTAAATCTATTTTGTATGAGAAATGTGAATTTTAGTAAAGAACAATGAACGATTAAGATCTGTTATAGGATAAGTGTAGAAACAAAACACTTACAAATTTGTTTCAATTAGATGTAAAAATCAATTTTTATATGTATAAATAAAATTGATATTTAATGTTTTATTAGTGAAAAATAATTTTATTTTATTGTTGAATTTTTTATTAAAATATATATTCAGAATTATATTAAATGCTAAATTTATTAAATAAGATAATAATATATTATTACATGTAAATATAAATTTTTTAATTGATAATACAGAAAGTTAAATATGGATAACAAATAATTTTCTTTTGACTTTGTTGTTCTTTCAATATCTTAATTAAATGAAATGAAAGATATTATTTTGAACATTTTTGTTATGAAGGGTTGAATTTTTTAAAAAAATCTTAGATCACGTTAGGCTTGAGAAATATTCTAAGACCAAATATAGTTATAATTTTTATAATTTAAATATTTAATAATTCTTTAGTTATTATATAATTATCTAATAAATATTTTTAACATAGAAAGAGCTAGCGTACTTCACAGAAAAATGGGAACAAAAAATACAATTAGATTTAAAATATGTATATTTTGGCAATATTATTATTTCAAATATAAATGTAATATTTAATCATTGCATTTAAAAATTAAATAAAACTTGATGATAGCAGTTGTAGGTTTCTGCCAGATGCAATTTTTTTAGTAAATTAGTATGTTAATAAGATTAAAAATAATGTTTTTAATTAAATTTATTAAAATTTCAACATAAATATACAACATTTAAATCTAAAATGAAATATATATTATTTGATTTTAAAAATAAAAAATAACATACATTAATGAATTACATATATTTTATTATTTAATTATGAAAAGTAAAATTAGTAACAGAAACAATATTGTTCTTCTATACCTCAGTCTACTAGCAATACGAACTTTGGAATAGGTACGCTGTTTATTGAGCATCTCATAATTGTTTCCAAAGTTACTGATGGAAATATAACAATTGTTATTTCAAATTATCATTTTCAAAGTACATTTTGAGCAATTTATTTTTCTAAGTTATTATCATTGATTAAATTAAAAATTTGAGTATAAAATAAAAATAAAGAGATGTATTATTATATTGTTATTAATTTTAAATACTTGTATTATTTTATAATATAGTGAAAATTGAATTTATGTGATTTTTATTATTAGTATCAAACACATAATAAGTCAATTAATATGGAAGTCAATATAAGAAATTTTGATGTTATTATTTGTTGTTGGATAATTTTCAAGAGTACAACTAAATATACTTAACATAAAATGGTTATAATAAAATGATCATAATATTTGGTTATATTTGTGAAAACGATAACATAAAATGCTTATACTCTTGTATATACTTAACATAAAATGCTTATCTAAGTATATTTATTTATAGCTGTGAATAAAATGCTTATAATAAATAGATAAAGCCTACTAAAAATTTTCTTCTCATGCATTTGTATGCTCGATTGTTCTACACCAAGATATAAAAGGAAAATGATGGCTCAAATGTTATCGATAGTTTTCTATAGAATAACGCAATAAGAATAAAGTTACTGCATGTAAATTGAGTTTGTCTTTTAATATTATGTTTGGATGATAGGTGATAAGCGGAATGAATAGGACAGAAATAAGTTCCTATATTTGGGAATTTAAATACAAATAAAAAAAATTAGGACGTACCAAGAAAAAAAAAAAGAAATTTAGGGATTTGTTCCCCTATTTTTATCTCAAAGGCATATTTTTGTTCATCCCAAAATTTGAGTGAAATGGTGGAACTAAAACTTATAACTTTCAAATTATATAGCTGTTTTGTTCCATTCATTTTCAATATAAATTTCAAACAAAATTAATAAAATTTCATTTTATTTCCATATCAATCTATCAAATAAAGAGAAAGATAACTTTGTCTCATTCTTTTCCTTTCCCTTCTAGTCCATTTATATTAGGTCTGATTCATTTCACCAATAAAAAAGTAAAAAGATAATCAATCTACTGAGTGATTTAAGGGTAGATAAATGTTATTATTTATTTAGAGATAAACCTCTATTTTCTCATTTTACACACCCTTAACTTTTTTTTCATGAAAAAAAAAATGAAAATATGTCCTCATCAGTGAATAAATTTTCAGCTACTCCATCCATCCATTTTTATGAATCATTAAAGATTTTTGCATAAGTATAAAGATATCATTAAATTGACACAAATATTGAAAAAGTTTATAACATATTTGGTCCAAAATTATGCTTTCTCTTGTTTCATTTATTCACTATTCTTTTCTCTCTTAAATCTCACCTCTTTTTCCTCGCTCCATTAAAGAGTAAAATTGGATTAATCACTACTTCCTTAAAATTCTCAAATCACAAATCATTTGCGACAAAAATGTTTTTTTTTTTTAAAAAAAAAATAGACTCTTAAAAATGAATGGACGGAGTATATATCTATCAACCTAGAGCAAAAACCACAAAGCACATACACAACAAAGCCTACAAACACAAAAATGGTAACCATCACAGCTTCTTATACTATCACGCCGAGTCGGGAAACTCCCAAGGGTTGTTTATGGCTATCAGAGAGTGACCAAGTTGTGCACGGTGGTCACACACCCGTAATCTACATTTACAAGGGAAAACACAGCTATGATGTCGTTGAGAGGATGAGAGACTCCCTTAGCAGCGTTTTGGTTCACTACTATCCACTAGCTGGTCGGTTGAACTTGATAGAAGGTGGCCGAATGAAATTGGACTGCAATGCAAAGGGAGCCATGTTGCTTGAAGCCGAATCCACCAAATCATTAGCTGAATATGGTGACTTTTCACCAAAAGAGCCCATCAAAGAACTTATTCCAATGGTTGACTATTCTCAACCCATAGAGGAACTTCCCCTGTTCCTGGCGCAACTAACAAGATTCCACGCTGGCGAAGGCATTGCCATTGGAATTGCTTTCTGCCATCCGTTGTGTGATGGGCTCAATGCTTTTCACTTCACCAACGCATGGGCCAAGGTAGCCCGAGGTGATACATTAGGCCCAGATGAAATGCCATTTCTAGATCGAACAGTGCTCAGATCCCCGCACCCACCATTACCACGACGCTTCGATCACCCGGAGTTGAAGCCTCTGCCGCTCATAATAGGAAGTTGCGACTACACGGCAGAGCAAAAGAAGAAGACAACTTTCGCGCTATTGAAACTCACATCAGAGCAGGTGGAGAAATTGAAAAAGAGGGCCAATAATAATGGTCAATCTCAGAAACAAGGGTCACGACCTTATAGCAGATATGAAGCAATTGGGGCGAATATATGGAGATGTGCTTCTAAGGCTCGTGAGCTTGATGAAAATCAACCAACTCTGGTTCGGTTCCATGGCGATATTCGCAACAGACTGAATCCACCCCTGCCTCAAAATTATTTTGGAAATGCTTTGGCTCCCACAGTGACCCCAATATGTTGCATTGGAGAAATCATATCACAGCCGTTGAGTTATGCTGCCCAAAAGATAAGAGAAGCAGTGGACAGGCTTACAAATGAGTACATAAGATCACAACTGGATTTCATTGCGCGTCAAGAGCAACTGGATTCCATGAGGCCTTTCTTCTTCGGACAAGAAGGGCGTAGAGATGCCCCGTTCTATGGGAATCCTAACCTTAGCCTCACAAGCTGGATAAGCCTGCCAGTTTATGAAGCAGATTTTGGTTGGGGGAAGCCTATTCATGTTGGTCCAGGCGCTATTTGTCCATATGACAGGGCAACTATTGTTCAAAGCCCCAATGGGGACGGCTCTATTCTTGTGTTCATACATTTCCAGATAGCGCATATGCAACATTTCGTCAAGTTCTTTTGGGAAGATATATAAATGTAGATGATTTCTTTGGCATTCATCCAAATTGAAGAGGTTTGAAACCCCATTTAAATGGCCTAATTCGGACCAAAAAAAAAAATGGCCTATTAATACTAGTCATGTGCTTAATATTTATGCAACTCATTGTCTATATATCAAGTATTATCATTTTTATTTTTTTAGTGTTTCAAACTTTTTAATTATAAAATTAACTCCAATGAATTTATTTAAAAAAATAAAAAATATTTTCATTAAACTCCTTTGAATCAATTCAATCATTTTCTTAAAAAATTAAGAATCCTAATCCCTTTTCTAAAGAACCCTAGCCCCAAAATAATGTCGCCAGTAATCATAATCCACCCTAGCTAACGACCACCCTGCCCACCCAGCCATCACAGTCGATGGTAGCCACCGGGCAAGTATTATGTTTGAATTCACATTCCTTCGTCTTTACCTTGTCAAGCGGGACGACGTAGAATGATGAAAGCAATGTCACAATTTTCTTGCTATGAGTTAAACATTCCTTAAATGGTAGGCTCATAAGCTCACAAATACATCACAAAACTAATCATTTGATTTCAAACTTATCACGTCAAGTATTATGATGCAAAATTTTCATGCCATGGCCAATAGCCAGATGTCTTCTAATGTGCCATTACTAGACTCCAAGGGACACATTAAACTAGTTTGTGATAAGAAGCAAACGTTCCCAAGTTCGTGTATCACACAACACCGATTCAACGAAGGCATATATTGTTTTGATTTCAAGTACAAGAGCAAAATCACACAGTCGTAGAAATATATGGAGAAGAAACAATGTCGGCGGGAGCTCCAACGGATGCACTGGGCTGCTAGGGTTCTTTAGGGTTAGGGATTAGGATTCTTATTTTTTAGGGCTCTTAATATGGTCAAATTGATTCAAAAGAGTTTATGAAAATATTTTAAATTTTTTCAAATAAGTCTATTGGGGTTAATTTAATAATTAAAAAGTTTGAAACACTAAAAAAATAAAGTTGATAATGCTTGATGTATAGGCAATGAGTTGGACGAATATTAAACACATGGCTATTTTTTATTGAGCTACTCATAATGGCACTAGCTTTTAAGAGTGAGGGTGAATTGTATTTGTTAAATTTTGAATTATGATATCCATAGACACATGTCACATGGCATTTGCATAGTTTTCTCCTACCTCGAAGTACCTTCTCTGTAACATCCCCAATTTTTGTCTAAGCTAATTAGCTCAGTAATCCTAGCTAATTAGAGAGGTTAACGATTAACTGAGGACTAATCGGCTAATCTCGATGAGCTAGAGCTTAGTGAATTGAGTCAAGTCAATAATTAAATCATAACGCACTAAATGTTTTAATTAAAACCTAATTATTCGAATCTCATTAATTCGTAACTTAGAAATATAATTAAGCTAATCCAATCTTATTAATTAAATACAAGACAATTGTTCTACTTTACCAATTGTGAGAGATTAATTCTTACACCCTAATTACATAATTCATAAGATCAATTCTTTTAGAGGAAAAATGTCTTAAAAGTGTAATTAACTTAAATCGGTTAAAGAGCAATTTAACTAATCAAATTGATTAACAATTTAGGTAATTCTAATAGCTTTGAATATTTAAAAATTTCTCCTAATTGATGCACCAAATTTCGGCCAAGGACAAGAGCAAAATCCAACCATCCATTTATCTTCTCATCATGCACCCATAGATCAAGAGTCTATGTTAGTAGTATTCCTTGAGTCAAGACAAGAGATGTACTCCCTTCCATCAAAATTGTGCCACTTGGAATGATCATATCCACCCAAGCCAATCCCAAGAGTGGTCATGCCTTTAACCACTTGAAAAACACTAAATGGTCTTTACCCAAGTGTCAAGACTCAAAGAAAATACAACTCACTCTTTTATCCCAAGGTTCCTAACCCTTTTGCTTGAAAAAGAAGTAAGACTCACCTACTCTCTCTTGCTTGTTGGAGAAGCAAAGTAATCAGCCCCCTCACCCCCATTTCTTGCGCAAATAGCCCCCTCCCTCACTCTCTCTTTTGTGATTTCCATTCTTTCCCAAAGACACCAAATAGCCACTCCTTTTCCTCTCAACCTCTCTTTGTTTTTCCTATTTCTCTTCTTGTTCTTGTCACTTTTCCACCACGATCACTCTCATCTTCTATCACCACCAAATAACCAAACAGTCCAAACCAAATTACCAAATATCAGTCCAGCACAATACAAATCAATCCAAAGCAAATTATCAATCCAAAGCAAATTATCAAATCAAAGCAAATTATCCAGCAAATTACAACCAATCCAGCACAGTCCAGAAAAATTTACAGTCAATCCAAAGACAATCCAAAGAAAAATCTCGAGAATTATCCAGCAAACAATCAACAGAAAAAGGAAAAATAAAGGAAAAATTATCAAATCAAAAAAATGCACAACCAATAGAAAAAAGAAAAAAGGAAAAAGGAAAAAGGAAACGGAAAAAGGAAATAGGAGGGGTGGCGGCGGGGCTGGTGTGACGGGTTGGTGGTCAAGGGTGGTGGCGGGGTGGTGGGAAAGAACGAAAAAAGGAAAGATGGTGGCGGGGTGCGGCGGATCCCAAACAGGAAGAAAAGTTAGGGGTTGCGGCGGCAGATTTTGAACAGAAAATGGCGGATCGTGCGGCAAACGGCGGAGGAAGGAAGGTGACGAAGGCTCAGCGGAAAAGGAAAGGAAAGAAGGAGAAGGAAGGGGGAAAAGGAACTGAAACAGGAAGGATGAAGGTGGCTGCAGCGGAGAAGGAAAGGAAGGGAGGAGAAGGAAAGGAAGAAAGAGAAGGATGAGGTTGGGCTAGCGACGGCGGATCTCGAACGGAAAACGGTGGATCATGAGGCAATCGGCGGAGGAAGCAAGGTGATGAAGGCCCGGCGGAGAAGGAAAGGAAAGAAGGAGAAGGAAGGGGAAAATGAACTGAAAAAGCAAGGATGAAGGTGGCTGCGGTGGAGAAGGAAAGGAAGAAAGGAGAAGGAAGGGAAGAAGGATGGCCTGCTACCTTTTGTGAGAGCTCGAAGAACAGCACAATCCGAAATGAGGGGAAGTGAGAGCTCGAAGAACTTCTTCCGGAATGAGGATGAGTGAGGAATGAAACTGTTGTTGTTGTTGAAGTATCAGAACACATTAATTTCAAAATTGCCACTGCTTGTTTTTGTGTTTTCAGAACAAAAATTGCAAAACATGTTAAACTTGTTTTTTGTTTTTTGTTTTTAAAAATCAAACTTTGTTTTTTGGTTTTTTAAAACAACCGTAAGAAAATTCTTTTCAAACATGGTTTTTTATTTTTTTGTTTTTAAAAACCCAAAATTGTTTTCAAAAACAGATATCAAACAAGGCCTAAGATTTCAAGAGTACTAATCTTTGAAGAAAATGGAATGTACCATAAAGTTTAAACATAAAGAAACAAAAGTATTTATGAAACACAAGTTAATAATCTCTCAAGCATTATTATAACGCAAAGTCATGAACATTAGGAGCTAGAAGCAGATCCTCAAGGCTGAGACTTTGGTGAAGTAAGGCAATTTTCAACATTTAGAACAAAAGCTTGGTGCTCATTATCTACCAAATCAAAGGCAGTTTGAAATGCCAACAAAGAACATGATCAATAGTTTTCAGAGAACTTTCTTAGTATGCTTGCAGTACCCTTTGACTCACTGAAGAGTATAAGACACTCACAAATACTTAGATAATTTAGTGAAGGAGACGGAGAACCTAAATAAAAAGGACAGTGATCAATGCAAATCTTTGCAAACCTTTGGACGTTGAAAGGGTTGATTTTGAGGAGAGTTGGGAGTGTGGGGTTTTAGTTTTTTTTTTTTTTCAAATTTTTATACTTTTACTATTTTTAGTCAAGTTACCATATAAAATATAATATTTTTATCATTTTCCTTATTTCCTCTGTATGTATATGTAAGAACTAGTATTAGTGGGAAGTAAATGGAAGACTAACTATGCTGTATAATGATTGAGGGAACTGACACTAGAGTAATGTCAAGCTTCTCCTCTGTATATTATTCACACTAAAGAAGAAAGAGTAGTATAAGGTTGACACTAGGTATTCGAGAGACCTAGTTCTCTCCCAAACGTCCAAAACCCACAATCTGAGATATCTCCCTCAATATCTCTCCCACCCCCTATATTTCCCCCAGTAGCCCATAACAGAATTGTTTGCCTCTCACCATCTAACTTGCCTCGCTGGCAAAGTTAGTTACAAAACCTACCCAAGCCACATGCCTCACTCATCTCATTCCTTCCCTTTTTGTCCCTTCTTGCATATACATTAGCATAAGGTGCAATTACATTACTCTTTGCTCTAGACCCACTATTACCCTGTAAACTAGGCCCAATGTCATCCATTAGGTTCCTAACAGTATCACGTATACTTCGTCGTGGTTTTAAGTGTCCATCTACCATTACTCAAATGGGAAAGAGAAAAGAAGCATGGGCCAGACATCTTTGATTCATCATCAAGATGACATCAATCAATGCGCCCGCAAGGAGTCCCTTTCCCAACTATGCAGGGCAGCCGCCTTGTCTACGTGGTCATCCCACACACACATACCTGCCAGTCTACGTACCGTTCATTTTGTGGTTCAGCTTTGGAAGTCATTCTCACCGCTTCAACCTCTTTAAAGCACTCGCTCTCGTACCTAGTTTTAGATTCTTAAGGCGAAGGCGACTAATAAAAGAAATTCATACTTTGACGGATAAAAACAAACGAGATTCGTACTTGGACGAAAGAACAGGAGACTTGTACAAGTTGTTTCACTTAAATTTGAATTAGCACATTAATTTCTTAATTTAAAGTTTTAGATTTCGTGGGATTCAGGAAATTGTTGCTTTGTTAGTTGATTTTTCACGTTAAAACAAGATTGAAAGAAATACTAAAAAAATGAGCAACACATACGAAACAAAATCCGAGATGATCGTTACGAAAAAGTTTAAATATTTAAAATACATCAAATTGATGGATTACTTATTGCATTTGATTAGTTTTTAAAGGACAAGATTTCTCTCATTCTCTATTTTGTATATTTTATTAAAATAAAAAATGATTCTTCAATAAATAATAAAAAATAAATTTTATTACAAATATTTAATAATAAATAAAAAATTTTAAAATATATTTAGTATAAAATAACAATGTAGAATAAGATAAAAATGTTTAAATAATAACTAACTACTAAAAATTATAAATAATGATAAATAAAATTAGTAAAAAATAATATTTAATATAAATTTAATTATATATATTAAAAATAAAATATATAAATAATTATAACTATTAAATAAATATACTAATCATAATATTTGATTTTGTAACTTAAATTTGAAAAATTAATAATAATAATAATAATAATGATAATTATTTTAATATAATTTTCTTTTTTGTTTTTTAATGCAGTACGATGAAACTCACATGCAAAACAATATTAGAATATATTAAAGAATTAGCGTATTATATATTTTTCAATTTCATACTTTATTAAATTAATGAATAGTTATTAAAATTATAGAAATAAATAACAAAATAACTTTAATATAAATTACAATTTTAACTAAGAAAAATTAATGAATATTTTTAATAAATATAACTATAAATAATAAATATTTGAATATTATTTAAATAATATTTAATTTAAATTTATAATTAAATAATTAATGAAATTTAATATTTTTATAATTTTACTTTCTGTTAAATATTCACTTATGATTAAAATTATTTATGATTAGAAATATTTACTTATAATTTTATTTTCTTTGTTTTATCCTTTCCCTCTTTCGTACTGGTCATTTCTACTAATTCTGTTATGTTCCATAGAATGAAAAAATATCCAAATATAAAGTTAAAAAGTAAGAATATATTTACCTTTAAATCAATAAAATAATCAATCCATTAAATGATATAAATATTTATTGTTTTTTCAGAGATAAACCTTTATTTTCTCAATTTATATACTTTTATGTTTTTATTGTTTTTCATGAAATAAATAACATAAAGAGATTTCCTTATCACTGAATAAATTTTCAGCTATATATATCTATCGTCACCTAGGAAAACCACGAAGCAGACATAGCACGCAAACCCTACAAACTCAAAAAATGGTTACCATCTTTGCTTCTTATACTGTCACTCCGAATCAGGAAACTCCCAAGGGTTGTTTATGGTTATCGGATAGTGACCAAGCCTGGCGTTGGAGTCATACACCCTCAATCTACATTTACAAGGGAAAGGGAAAACCCAACTATGATGTCATTGAGAGGATGAGAGACTCCCTTAGCGAGATTTTGGTGGACTACTATCCACTAGCTGGCCGGTTGAGCTGGCTAGAAGGTGGCCGATTAAAACTGGATTGTAATGCAAAGGGAGCCACGTTGCTTGAAGCTGAATCCACAAAATCATTGGCTGAATATGGTGACTTTTCTCCTGCGAAGCCCATCAAAGAACTTATTCCAATGGTTGATTATTCTCAACCCATAGAGGAACTTCCTTTGTTGCTGGTACAAGTAACAAGATTCGATGATGGTGACGAAGGAGGCATTGCCATTGGAATGGCTTTGTCTCATCCATTGTGTGATGGGCTAGCTGCTATTCGCTTCATCAACTCATGGGCCAAGGTAACCCGAGGTGACACATTAGCCGCAGATGAAATGCCATTTCTAGATCGAACGGTGCTCAAACCCTCATTCCCACCATCAGCACCACGCTTCAGTCACCCAGAGCTTAAGCCTATGCCACTCAAGATCGGAAGCACTGACAGCATAGCAGAGCAAAAGAAGAAGACAACTTTCGCACTATTGAAGCTCACAGCGGAGCAGGTGGAGGCATTGAAAAGGAGGGGCAATAGTGAGCAGGGTCAGTGTCAGAAACAAGGGTCAAGACCTTATAGCCGATATGAAGCTATTAGCGCACATATATGGAGATCTGCTTCTAAGGCTCGTGAACTTGATGAAAATCAACCAACTGTGGTCAAGTTCAATGTTGATATTCGCAGCAGGCTGAATCCGCCTCTGCCTCGAAACTATTTTGGGAACGCCTTGGCCGCCACGGTGACACCAACATGCTACGCTGGGGATATCATATCAAAGCCGCTGAGTTATGCTGCCCAAAAGATAAGGGAAGCAGTGGAGAAGCTTACAAATGAGTACATAAGATCGCAATTGGATTTCATTGCGACTCAAGAGCGAATGGATGCAATTAGGACTCCCTACTTCGAAAGAGGAGAGCATAGGCAGGATGTGCTGTTCTTTGGGAATCCTAACCTTATCCTTGGAAGCTGGATGAGCATGCCAGTGTATGAGGCAGATTTTGGTTGGGGAAAGCCTGTTCATTTTGGTCCAGGCGCTGTGTGTCCCTATGACAGGGGGACTATTGCTCTAAGCCCAGACGGGGATGGCTCTATTCTTGTCTTCATGCATTTCCAGGTAGCGCATATGCAGCATTTCATCAAGTTCTTTTTGGAAGATATATGAGATCGAAGGCCGCATGCATAAGAACTACTATTTTGTTCGTCGTGATTAACGTGGCAATGAGTTGAATTTGACAGTTCTAAGCTGTTCTGTGCGTGTTACATGTTTATTTATCAGATTAGTGGTTAGTTCACTTTTATTATAGTTATTAAAATCTCATTTCGAGACGTAGAATTGTAATTCGAAAACTGAAAAATTGATTAGATGTTAAGGTAAAAAGAAAATTGTGTACTAAAATCGTCAGTAGATGATGTTGAATGTAAAAGAAGCCAAATGTTTCTTATTCAATTCAATTTGAACTTGTGATTTTAAAATGTCGATGGATTTTTCTAAAGCACATAATGAAATATTTTGGTAATTGATTCTTGTCGTCATATGATATATTAAGAGATAGAATTAAAAATTAAGGGATAAGACTTAAATAAAAAAAATGCTATTTGAGAACCCTATAAAGTAAAACAAGCAGTTATCCCGGTATTGTTCTTTTGCGACCGAAAAAAACAATCGTAATAATGACAATATGTGGTAACTATGTACTCTTTTGGTGTTTTGTCAATGTCAATGATTCTGATTTATGGTCTGTGTTGGATCGACGGATTGATTGCTGTGTGAAGAGTTGCGTGGATGACGAAATTAAAACCTTGGTTTTTGTCTTGTAATTGGAGTCCAACATGGCTTTGTTTGTTTCGTTAATTGAACTACTATTTTGTTCGTCATGTTTCGCTAATTGAACAACTATTTTATTAAAGACCAAAAAAAAAAAAACTATTTTATTTATTTATTTTTTTGACGTGTATTTTATTGCTTTGTTCGTTATGACTCTAAGGTGTTCTGTGCATATGTTACCTGTTTGTTTATCAATGCAGTGGCGCCCACAGGAAGGCCCTTTCCCAACTTTGCACGGCAGCCGTCTTGTCTACGTGGCCATCCCACACAGACATACATACCTAGCACCTACCCGTCTACGTACTGTTCATTTTGTGGCTTAGCTTTGGAAATCATTCTCACCGCTTCAACTTCGTCAGGGCACTCGCTCTCCTACCTAGTTTTCGTTTGTTAAGGCGAAGGCGACTAATAAAAGAAATTCATACTTTGACGGAAAAAAACAAACGAGATTCGGACTTGGGCGAAAGAAAAGGAGACTTGTGCAAGTTGTTTCACTTAAATTTGAATGAACACATTAATTTCTTAATTTAAAGTTTTAGATTTCATGGGATTCAGGAAATTGTTGCTTTGTTAGTTGATTTTTCACGTTAAAACAAGATTGAAAGAAATACTAAAAAAATGAGCAACACATACCAAGCAAAATCCGACATGATTTTTACGAATAAGTTTAAATATTTAAAATACATCAAATTGATGGATTATTTATTGGATTTGATTAGTTATTAAAGTATAAGATTTCTTTTATTCTCTGTTTTTGTATATTTTATTAAAATAAAAAATAATTCTTCAATAAATAATAAAAAATAAATTTTATATAAATAAAATAAATTTTATTATAAATGTCCTGGCCTGGAGGATCTCCTTCGTGAGCTAATGGGTGCTTGCGCCGCTTCACAAATATCATAAAACATATCGCGAAGGTGTTTGTCGGTCCTGGTCCTCCACGCCTTGTAGATGACAGCCTTCTCACGTGTATCAATAATAAATATACGCTGTATATATGTAACACAATAGTAAACAGGTGAAGTAAAAATCAAAACTAATAATAAAAAAATAATTATTATTTTATTTTCGACTCTTTCCACCACAACTACTATGTGGCATCAGAGGCTTGCACAAAACTAGGATGCAAGGCGTGAAAATTCTTCTCGAATACCTCAATAATCCTGTGTAGCCATGGCCATGGTGAAATCTAGTTATGTTATCAAATAATAGATTATGTCAGATATTTGTTAGTTAAATCTTTTATCAAAATTAAAAATTTATAATAAATTTAAATTTTAAATTACTTACCAGGATATACTATCGTATCTAAGTTTCACTCGCTGGGGGTAGGGGAAGGCGTAGAAGTAGACTGATTGCGGGCCTCACTTTCTAGATGTTGGGGTAGAGGTGGAGAAACTTGTTGTTGGGGGAATGAAGGGTTGAAGCCCTGAGTTATGATACCTAGAGTTGGGTATCATAATAAACTTTTGGGTATGTAGATCAGGAGGGATGGAGTAGCCATCACTTGCGGGAGTGGTGGATGCAGGAACAATGAAGGTGGTGGGTAAGGCACGGGTGTGAGGGGGTAGACCATGATTTCTCGGTCTACCCCTATCTCGTCCAGAACCATGTGTCTATCTTGCTATAAATGATCTGTATAATATATATAAAATTGAAAATATAAGATATATATTAACTAAATAAATGTATAACACATTTATCAGATCAATAATTATTGAATTCTAATAATGTTTTATAAAGAAAAAATTTGGACAGAGTTTCACCTTAAATTTGGAGCCTCCACAAAAATTAATTAAATATTTTAATTCAAAATATAATTCAGTATTTCAATATCACAGTACAAACAAAATAAATTGCATAATCATAGCATTCTAAAGTTAATCCTAATAATTATTCTAGAATGTATAACATCACAGTTCACAATTCAAATAATGAGAAGGAACTCAAAGCCTTTCTCCAGTCATGCAATCCAATCCTACAATTTTATCTTAGAAAATTTAAATCTCCAACAAAGAAAATAACTCAGTTAACTAACTTAAAAACATAAAACATCGAGTAAAGAAATGGAACGAAAAAAAAAGGACTAAATAAGGATGTCAATCTGGCAGAGTGGGCGGGTGGGATAGGCCACCCTCCCCCGCCCCGCGAGTAAATACCCGCCCCATATCCTTGTGGGTATCCATTTTTTACCTATCCGCAGGTTTACGAGTACTCGTGAATATCCATAGATACTCGTTAAAATATTAAAAATTTTAAAAATTCAAATTAAATATAAAAATTCTAATATTATAAAATACTTAAAATAACCATAAATAATACTCTAATTTAACGGTTCAAATTCTAACAATTTAATATACTTAAAAATAAAAAAAACATAAAATAAACAAAAAATAAGTACAATAATCCAATTCTATAATCTAAATTCTAACAACTTAAAATACTTAAAATAAAAATAAACACATAATAGTAATCCAAATAATTATTCTAAAGTGTATAACATCACAGTACACAATTCAAATAATGAGAAGGAACTCAAAGCCTTCTTCCAGTCATGCAATCAAATCCTACAATTCTATCTTAGAAAATTTAAATCTCCAACAAAGAAAATAACTCAGTTAACTAACTAAAAAACATAAAACATCGAGTAAAGAAATGGAACTGAAAAAAAAGGACTAAATAGGGATGTTAACGGGTCGGGGCGGGGGCGGAGGATAGGCCCCCATCCCCTGCCCCATATTCTTGCGGGTACCCATTTTTTACTTATCTGCGGGTTTACGGATACTCGTGGATATCCATGGATACTCGTTAAAATATTAAAAATTTTAAAAATTTAAATTAAATATAAAAATTCTAATATTATAAAATACTTAAAATAACCATAAATAATACTCTAATTTAACGATTCAAATTCTAACAATTTAATATACTTAAAAATAAAAAAACACATAAAATAAACAAAAAATAAGTACAATAATCCAATTCTACAATCTAAATTCTAACAACTTAAAATACTTAAAATAAAAATAAACACATAATAGTAATTTAATCATTAGTCTAATATATAATAAGTATAAATAAATCTAACTTATAAATTTAAATCTTAGTCTAATCAATTTAAATAATAATAATATTAATTTAATTAAGTTAATAATTTAAGGATAAAATAGTAATTTTATGGCAGGTGCCCATGGGTATGGGGATAGTGATCCCTTCCCCACCCCGTTTAACATGCAAGTATTTAAAATCCCCATCTCCATTACCCACAGGGGTAAAATTTTCCCCCCATACCCGTCTCATTGCGGGTATTACCTGCGGGTATCCCCGGGTGCGGGTTTTTTTGACATCCCTAGGACTAAACTATAAAATTAAACTGATTAAAATGTTAAAAAACATATCATGAGCACAATGACGGTCTAGGATTGTGAAATAGGGGCCCTGATATTGGTGAAATGGCAGAGAGAGTGAGAGAGAACAGAGAGAGAGAGAATGAGAGAGAAGTGAGGACAAAAAGAAGCAGGCTCACATTATAAGAATTTTTTTTTTACTGATAAATTATCCGTGGGTATAAAGTTAATGAAATGATTCATTTCATTAATTCTATTTTATCGATACATAATCCGTCGGTAATAATAAAATGAAATTAATTGTTTTATTCATCAAATATTACTGACGGATAATCCATCGTTAATATGGAACATGAAAAGACAATGGCGGTGAAACCCAATTTTCAAATAATCCATCGGTAATATAAAAAATACAAATTTTTTATGACAAAAAATAAAAAAATAATTTTTTTCAATTTTACTGCAGCATAATTCGTTGATAAGTAATAACAATATTTTTAATTCATCTAAAAAAAAATGAATGTTATTTACCGACGATTTTTTCGTCGGTAATTGTTTGGCACAAAATGGCTAGAATTTGTCAATATTTTTACTGACGGATATCTTTTCCGTCGATAAATTCATGTGTCAATAATTTATTTAATTTTACTAACGAATTGTTATCATCGGTAATATCTGTCGGTTTTTCACGAATTTCTAGTAGCGAAATAAAAACACTAAATACTACCTTGCTTAATTGTTAAAAAGCATTTGTTGCTGTTTAATCTTTTCTTCAATAAATTCTATGTTTGAATTTCAATTATATAAAGGGTCTATCTTTAACGCACCTCATTACATATGGTGCATCTTGCACTTTTTAAGATTATTGACCAAGATTTAATGGTGTATTTAAGCACCAATTAGTTATGATGCACTAAAGACTCCCCTCAATCTCCCTCTTTCTCCTCCTTTTCCTGTCGTCCACACCACTGCCGATGGGGCCATCGCGACCGGGCACCTCCTGTTCTTGCCTACCTCTAGTGCCACCACCTAAATCTCAAGCACCCACATGGTAGCTACCATTTCAAAAGCAGCCCAACAACAACAAGAAGAGCAACAACAGTAACGACGGGCATGGAGGGCATTCCCCATCTCCCATGATGTCATGGATGCGGTTGGTGGAGAGATGTTGGCTGACGTCGCAATGGGGTTATGTAGAGTAGCGAGCATTGCAGTTGCCAAGGTGCTGCATCACGGTCATGGAGGTGCTCCTCGAAGAGGCACTACGTTGTGGAGGCTGACAAATTGAGGTTGGGGGTAGATTAGTAACAATAGCGGAGATGAGCTTGCTGACGGTGGCAATCGCTAATTGGGAGAGTTCCCGAAGATTGGTGGTGGTGGATGACATTTGCGAAGCTGTGGAACCGGATGGGACAAAGGGAGAAGGCGTGAGGTAGAAGATGGAAGGAGGATTAGCATGGACAACAAGTAATAGGTGCACCAGCGCACCATTAAATCTTGTGTATTGGATCATCTGGTGTGTGATGCACTATTAATAAAGCGGTGCATTGTAAATAGACCCTCTATATAAATGGTTCGTGGTGGAATATTAAGGTCCTCTTTGTCATTGATCCAAACAATATATTTACCCTTGTCTTTGTCTTGGGAAAAAAAATTGACTTAATTATGTTTTTTGTCTGTTAAGTTATTTTTTCGTTTGGTTTTCCTTTTTGCCCTTTAGACATCATCCATGCGTTCACGTTGGAATTTAGTGAACGAAACTACCAGAGGACAACGAAGGAACCAAATGAAAATTGAAAAAAAAATAATAATAATAACACGAAAAATGGAAAGCTTTTGTTAAAAAGGGATCAAATGAAAAAAGTATGATATTTTGGGAAAGAAAAATATAATCAAACCATGATATATATATATATATATATATATCATGGTTTGAATATATATATCAAATGTTTGAAATCCGTAGATTAAAATGAACCAGCACATCTATTCAATTTAACGTTACCCTAAAAAATTCGATTATCACAAAATCTAATTATTTCATTATATTATCAATTGTATAAAGTTGTATTCATTTTTGAAAACTTGTTGACTTTTTTTTTCCCGAAAGTTTTCATATACAGTGTTCTTATATTCATTTATATGTAGCAAGTTATCATCAAAGATTTGATTTCGCTTCTAATCCAAATGCTACCCTTCCAGACTTACAAATCAGTCCAGGCAAATTCATCTTCTCAATAATAGCTCTTCATGGTGGTTGAAGATTAACATATGAATACAAAATGGACCCTTTCAAGCTTATAATGTCCCTTCTAGATGCCGACGGCCCAGAGTCAAATCCATTCATCTTGAAAAGGAGGATCGATTTCGTCACGTAGGATCTATTCTGTTACCTTCAGTTGTGTAAAGTCACATTGTCCATTTGTTTGGCCTATTCTACCTAATTGGAATATTTGCCAATTGGAGAGTCTAAACATACTTCTAATCCGTGGTAGTTAGAATATGTTATCAGTGTAAACTTCGCAACAGCTTCCTTGTTTGGCTGAAGTCAATGACTTTTTACACAAAGCCAATGCTTTCAGCAATGCGTAAAAATATCCAGCTGGAAAATGCTATTAGGGCAACTTCGCATCAGCTTCTCTTCCCGACTGACAAGTCAATACTTTACAAACAAAAATAATATAACTCCTAGACCTATTTTGAGATATCTCGTGTGTGGAGTAAATTTTTAAATATTTTTAACACATTTCGAAGTGTTTTTTTAACCTAGGTATCAAAGAGTATCATAATAGAGGTCAAATTGGACAAACAAATAGGTGCCAGAACATGCACTTGGGTCAATAAAATACCCCACGTACTCTGCTTTTACCACATTTACAAATGTTGCTAAATGTATAAAAAAGTGTGATTAAATATATTAGATACATCTCTAAATTGTGGCTAAGTAACAATATATTTAGCCACATTTTTTTATGACAATTTTCAAAACATTCAACCATATATTTTTTTTGATAAAATGCATGGTACGTCTTATTTAATAAAATATTTTAATAATATTTGTTAAATAAAGTATTCACAACGCATCATGCACTTTAAATTAGTTATTATAAATTATCTGTCAATGTCATAATTGTATGGTGCACCTTAAATCAATGCTTTTAATGGTGCACCATGCACGGTAACACCCTCCACATAACAAGTTCTTTCACAAAAAGTCAATGCTTTCATTACTTCCTGAAAATATTCAGCTAGAAAAATTTGCAGCAGCCTCGTGGGCGGCTGAGAAATCAACGGTCAACGATTTCACATGATAGTGGTCATCTTTTTTTATATTTGTGCAATCGTATAGGGATTTTAATTATGTAAATAATAAATTTGATTAAAGAATTTTTTATATGTTATTTTCTTTGGTTTAAATTATAAACAATTTTTATTTTATTTTATCTATCACTCTCATATTTTAATAAAATATTTATTATAAAATTTTTTTAATTTTAACCACCATAAATATAACAAATAATAAAATATTAATACAATAAATTAGTCGTTATTAAATAAAAGTATTTTAATAAATGTTATTATAATCAATTTTTTATTTTGGGCTCCTTAAATAGCATGTATATAATTAAAATAAAAATTTAAGCTGGAGGGAATATTAATTATTACACCTTACTCTCTAGGTGTAACATAAACACAACTAAAACTTTAAATTATTTATATATTAATCCCCAAATATTTAAGGAGGTGTCTAAAACCTATATATAAATAGTATTTTTCATACATACCAGCTTGCTAGAGATTTGTGTTCTCCATTAAAAGTTAACTGGGGCATGTATAAACACGTGTTCATAACCATGTATTAATACTTTCAACATATAACATTTTATTAAGTGTTGTTATGATATTTTATTTTTTCTTTTTCTATTTCGAACTAATAAGATAATTTGCCAAATATGTGTTGGTGTTGTTTCTGATAAAAATATTTGATGTCTTAAAAAACTAGAAAACAAATCAAGGTGTCGGTATTCATTAAAAATTGGTTATTATAAAAGTTAATGTTTTTTAAAGTGTTGGTAATATATACATATAACTTTTAATAACTAATTCTTACACTATTAAATAATTTTATAAAGGTGTAATTTTTCACAAAAGAAAGTTAGAAAGTTGATATCTTATGGATCATATATAAAATTTCATATTAATTTAAAATTATTTCATATATATTTAATATACATCACAGGTAATTATGTTTCAAAAATTGGATCGCTAAAATTAAAATATATTTCATAAAAAATTATTAAGTGGTATAACTAAATTTAAAATTACACTAATATAAAATTATGGTGTGTTTGGCATGCTACATATATTAGATATGATAAGATAAGCTTGTTTAGATAATATTATTTATGACTTTTTAAAAACTTTTTAGAAGCTAAAAGTCATATTTTTAACTTTTTGTCCTATTTGATTATATAGCTTATTAGTTCCTAAAAAGTTATTTTTATTGTTTTTTGAAAAGTTAAAATATCTAATTTCTCAATAGACACTTTTTAAAACACTTTATATAAGCAATTTTATTATTGCATAATCAAATATAAAATAATTTATTCATAAGTTATTTTTTAAAAATTACTTTTTACATAAATATTTAAATAAGTTATTTATCTAACTAGGCCTTTAATACTATACATTATGCTCTTATTTATTGTTTCGTGTATACAATATATTATATAAACTAATCTATTAAAATCTCCCCTTATATATCAAAATAATGAATACCTAAGCCTAGGAGCTAGGCTAGGCTTATTAGGATCTCTTTTAATATATAGGATCTTTTTCATAATTTAATTTTTTATATATTATTAAAATAAAAATTAATTATTAAATAAATAAAAATTAAAAATAATTATTTTTAATTAAAAATTTAATAATAAATATTTATAATAATAATAAAAATATAAATAAATAATAATTAACTATTAAACTAAAAAATACTAATAAATAATATTAAGTAATGAAAGATATTTAATATTTAATATAAAATATAATTATATATAATTGAAATAAAAATTTAAATTAATGTAATAAATAAATATTTTAATTATATAATTTGTATAAATTTTATATGTAAATGGTTACTAAAGATTATTATACATATATAAAATTTAATTTTGTTACACTATCAATATAAAATAGTATTACATAGATATCCAATCATGTATTGTTATATTAACAAAAATATTTGATTTAATCACCCACTATTTTAAAAATCTTATAAACATGTAATTTGATGTCAGTATAAAACTCTTACACTGATAGTATATATATATATATATATATATATATATATATATAAAGAAAGTATTATATATATTTTTGTTTTTTATATTTTATGGAAATAAAAAATAATTATTAAAAAGATTATATTGAACAATGAATAATATTTAAAATAAATTACAATTTTTAATAAAAATATTTTAAAAGAATGGAAATAATATTATATTATATACCATAATATCATATATAATATCATACCAAATATTGTATAATATTAAAATTTTAATAGGTATTAAACTATCAAGTATTATATTATGAAGTCTTATATCATTATACCTTCAATTATTTAGTAAAATGTATAACAAGTAATCAAGAGAACCATGCCCTAAAAAAAAAAAAAAAAAGAGAAAACCACCAGAGTAATCATATTAATCACACTGTTTTAAAAGTTTTACAAATAAAAACATGTAATTGGATATCAGTGTAAACTTTTACATTAACATTATATATATATAAAAGAATGTATTATATATATTTTAGTTTTTTATATTTTATGGAAATAAAAAATAATTATTAAAAAGATTGTATTGAACAACAAATAATATTTAAAATAAATTACTTTAATAAAAATATTTTAAAAGAATGGCAGTAATATTATATTATATATCATAATATCATATACAATATCATATCAAATATTATATAATATTAAAATTTTAATACATCTTAAATTATTAAGTCTTATGTTATGAAGTCTTATATCATTATACCTTCAATTATTTAGTAAAATGTATAACAAGTAATCAAGAGAACCATGCCCCAAAAAATTCAAAAAAAAAAAAAAAAAAAAAACCCCCGGAGAAAAGCACCAGAGTAATCATATTTAATTTAATGAATACTAATCTGTATAATGGTTGATTCAAGCTATCTTTGAAGCCATCAGCTTACAAATCCGATAGAACAGAGAGGCTTTTTGCCCATATTTGCTCTTTATTTTGTGAAAGAGTTTCTAATGGCTGAGGCTGCTGTGTCGTTTGTGGTTGAAAGGCTTGGGGAGCTGCTAATGGAAAAAGCAAGCTCGTTAGGAAGCGTTAGCGACAATGTTCAAC
Organism: Pterocarpus macrocarpus; assembly: GCA_031439585.1. Lineage (NCBI taxonomy): Eukaryota > Viridiplantae > Streptophyta > Magnoliopsida > Fabales > Fabaceae > Pterocarpus > Pterocarpus macrocarpus. Next base: position 2,945,715 of record CM062518.1, read on the forward strand.
GTCTTCAGACCGAGCTCAAATGGATGCAATGCTTCTTGAAAGACGCTGATGCTTCGCAGCACCGCGATAATGAGAGAATACAGAACCTGGTTGCAGAGATCAGAGATCTTGCTTGCGATGCAGAGGATGTTATTGAGTCTCATGCCTTCGCAGCTGAATCTACAAGGGATGGAGGCTTCATAAGGGCCCTAGGAAGAATGAAAAAATCAAGGGAATTTGCCTCAGAAATTGACGAATTTACAAGCAAGATCAACGAACTAGGAAGGAGGCTGCAGATCTATGGCATAAGAGAAGTGAGTGGTAGCGGAACCCACCAGAAGTTGCAACTACTTCGAAGAAGGTCTTACTCTCATCTGGCTGAGCAACATGTTATTGGACTTGAGGAAGATGAAGAGAAAATAGCCACGCAATTAATCGATGGAACACTACGATCCCGTGCAGTTTCAATATGTGGCATGGGAGGGATAGGAAAGACAACTCTTGCAAAAACGGTTTACCACAACAGCAGAGTTAGGAGCCATTTTATTTGCTTTGCTTGGGCATGTGTATCACAGCAGCGTGAAATAAGAGATATATGGGAAGGGATATTGATTAATCTCACATCTCCAAGTGGAAGAAAGAGAAGGCACATTTCTGAACTCAGGGATGATGAGATAGATAGCTATGGAGCTTTATCAATTGCTGATTAACAAAAAATGCTTGGTAGTACTCGATGACATTTGGACCAAGGAAGCTTGGGATTGCTTGTGTGCTGGGTTTCCTTTGGGTAACACGGAAAGCAAAATATTGCTCACAACCATAGTAGTCAATCGCGGATAGCGGAGCGTAGCGGCCGACCCCAAAAACGTTATAACGGGATAGCGGATAGCGTTCCGGCCGCTATTTAATAAAAATATATAATTATTATACAACTTATATAACACATATAAATGTTCAAAAATAAAAAATTATTTATAATTAAACTCATTCACATCAATGATGAAAAATTATAATCCATTCCATTGTCTAAAAACATGCGATCACCGTTAATTCAATGCATAAATATCAAGTCCTAAAGGCAGCAAAACAAAAAAACACAGCACTATCAAATAGCACGAGGGCAGCAAAATATAAAAGAGTAAAAGACAATACCAAATCTAATGCATAAACAACAAATTGGTAAAACATTTGAAGCTTATTGTGATTGAGATGATGATGCTGCCATGGTTAAAATTTTAAATTAAATAAACAAATAAATTTTATAATTATATAAGCAATCATAGTTCATAATAGTGAATAAAAAAAACCCAAACAAACGGAAGAGACATTGCAAATATGAGTGACAGCGGGCCGTTGGGAAAAAAAAAAAAAAAGAAGAGTAAAAATCAGAAAAAGAAAAGGGCCAAAAAAAAAAAGCAAAGAGGATAAAAATAAACTACAGAGATGATGGAGGAGAGATGAAGAAAGGAAACAGAGAAGAGAGGGAGGAGTATGGCCGCCGAGTCCAAGTCGCCGGAACTGGTCGTCGGAACTAGAGGCTTGCCGTCGGACACTGGTTGCCGAAATTTGGAGCAGCGAGAGTAAGAAGAAAGCATGGGTCGAAGATCTCGAAAGGAAGGAGGTAGGACGAAGAACAGTAGAATATTGAGGGCAATGGGGTTTTTCACAGCAGCAACAAAAAGTGGCCGCGAAATCCCGATTTGAGCATGACCCAGCGCGATTCAGCCGCGATAAGCCACTGCAAAATGCGACGCGACCATCGTCCTTGTCGTGGCCACCCTCCGCAACGCAACGTGACAGCGCGATAGCGCCGCTATAGCGCGCGATTGACTACTATGCTCACAACAAGGAACAAGAACGTGGCTTTGCATGTAGACCCAGATTGTCTCATCCACTCGCCAAGATGCCTGAATGAATCCCAATGTTGGGAGCTGTTTCTTGATGTTGCAATTCGTCAGAGGGAGGAAGGTATTACTCTTCAATTTGAATGTTATTTTCTTCTATATTAAGTGGTTCTTTTAGCACTTATTTGAAGTAAATTAATTAGAGAAATGATGTTATTTGTAATTCATCTTGGGAAAAAACTAAAGAGTGGGTGAGCAACGATTTTAGAATTTGAAAGTGTCATCTGTTTGATTTAATAGATATGTCAAAATGGTTATTCAATTTCAAAAAAAAAAAATAAAAAAAGAGACAGTGACGTATTACTTCAATATTAGAATCGATATTGACGAATTACTTTGATTTATTGCTTATTAGAAGATGAAACTGATTTTACTCATCTTTGTAAGATTAAATACTTTGTAAAAACCTATAACAATAGTTTAGTGAGTTTGTTTTTTTTTTTTGGTTTTCTTAAGCTGCTTTTAAGATTTAATCATAAGTGCTATTGGTAAGTGGAAACATAAAAGTAAGGACCTTCTCATTTAGTTATTTGTGTATTGGCATATGTCATATTTAGGTTTAGTTTCAAATCAAAAGTAAGGACCTTCTCATTTAGTCATTTAGAAGCTTTGGGCAATAGAGTTTGAATTGTTTTTGTTAATTATGTTGGACAAATAATTTGATAGTGGTCTTTGATTTTCTGTTTCAACTTCTTTCCTAATTAACCTCGTTTTAAGCTCTTGGGTGAAGTATGAATCTTTATTATTTTTGTTATTTCCGAGTGGTGGGTGGTGTCGGCAGTGGCTTTGTTCTAGTGAGGTGAAGGTGCATCATGCACGGTTGTTGAGGGTGTCAAGGTTGGTGGAGTCAGGGGAGAGCGTCGGTGGAGTCGAGAGAGAGAAAGAGTAAATGAGAAGTTTTAGTTGCATTATAAGTAAATGGTGTATGGATGCATCATTACAATGTTTACCATTTGATGTCATAGTGTGTGGGCACTATAATTAGTGAGGTGCATCACAGCATGCGCCCTTGACAAAAGCTTAAAAGTCTTAAATCAAGTGGCATACATCTCTGGTTGAAATGCATGCTAAGAAGGACCATAGAAGTAAGCTACATATGATAATCGCATTCAACAATTATTTTTTACTAAACATACAATATAGAATATTGTTAAATGTACGCTTAATATTTTACACTTTTATGATTTTTTGATGACTCAAATATCATCCTTATTATTTAACTTTCTCAGCTTCTGGTTTACTTCGATAACTTCAGTTTCTTAATGAAATCCCCTTAAATAATCTATTTAGTATTGCAAGTTGATTTTCTCTTTTAGCCACTTTGTGCTTGAGAAACTTATGGGAGAAATTCTTTCTTTAGAAATTGAACTTTTTCAGACGTTCTTATTGGAGGAACCTTCAGCTAGACTTGAACTTTCTCATGTTTTCCATTGAGTCTTTTCATGTTAGATTGAAATTTTCATAGTCCATTAATAACCTTCTCATGTTGTTCGAACCTTTTATCAATTTGAAAACAATCATGCACTAATAATTGAAATTTTAGTTAGCTTTTATAAATTATGTGTTAATGATTAAAAATTTTAGTTATTTAATAGGTGAATAAGGTAAAAGCATTTTACATTAATTTCTAATTACCTTATCAGATTTACTGAAAATATAATTAAAATCTTCTGTTATGAATGCATGATTCTCCAAAGTCATGTTCACCTAATTCTCCAAAAGCAAATTCATCAATATCATAACTAAAATCCCTAAATTTTGAAGTATGATTCCCCAGATGTTAAATTATATATATCCCCAAAAGTTATGTGCAAATATCATTATTGCTTCTCATCATATGAGCTTAAGGTAAGAGTCTTGACTATTGGATTAATAAGTATGTCCTACTACTTCATTTTATCCGACCACTATCATATTTTTCTCAAATATTTTGGCTGTAAATTAAATTTTAATACCATTTTTGTGTTTTCTAGTGCCTACTATCTAAACTGTAAACATGGGTACGATCCATGTTTTTCAGACCTTGCATTTAGCATCTAGAATTTAAAATTGAAAAATTAACGCGCAACTATAACTCCTGTCCCGTTCTTTACTTTTGTGGTAGAACATCTGTCACTACTTAAAATAACATGTAGTAATTAAGCAGCTTGTTCAGCTTCTGGTTTTCATTTTATATGCTTTAATTTGTAGGATTTACATTTAATGAAAATTTGGAAGAGCTGGGGAGAAGAATTGTTACTAGATGTGGTGGACTGCCATTTGCGATCAAAACAATCGGAGGAATTCTGCGAACCAGGTCATCACTTCATGACTGGACTATGGTATATAATAATATGCTTTCACACTTGAGTGGCTCAGATAATGGAATGACAGAGCTTGGACTAACAAGTTTGTCGCCCTTGAGTTACCATGATTTGCCTTATCAATTGAAACAATGTTTCCTCCATTTTAGCCAATTTCCGGAGGGTTTTATCATACCTGCCAATACTATCATCAACATTTGGGTGGCCGAAGGTATAATTCTAAAGGAAAGCATAGGGGAAGAAGCAATGGTTGAAATGGAAGACATTGCATATGGATACTTGGAGGATTTGGTATCTAGGTGCATGATTCAAGTAGAGAAATGGAGTTCAACCGGACGGATTAAAAGTTGCCGCCTTCATGATCTTATGAGGGACTTATGCATCCAAGAGGCGAAGAAGGAGAACTTTTTTCATGCTGAGCATATTAAAGATGGAAATGATGGAGCATCATCTTCTTCTATGACAATCCAATTAGCCTCAACTGGCAAATTTCGCCGGCTTGCCCTCTATTTGAAAATTTCAAGACAAGAAGACCTTTGTTTGAATTATGACAAATATGCTCGCATACGGAGTCTTTTGGTGTTCTCTGTTATGAGCCGTTATATCACAAGCCTGATAGATGGTCCAGATTTAGCTACCATGGCTAGGCATTTCAAGTACCTTAGAATCTTATACCTGGAAGCAGTTATGATACATAGCGAAATACCTGAACAGATTGGCGACTTGGTTCATTTAAGGCTATTGGATATAGGATCATCATGGACACTACGGTTGCCATCATCTTTAGGCAAGTTGACTCGATTGTTCACGTTAAAATTGGATCGCATTGATCTTAATACAAAGGGTGCCGCTGTGGCGCATTTTACTGAGAACATGCACCAGCTGCGTCACTTATATCTTCCACGTACAACATATTTCTCGCGCGCGCGGATCGAATTCTTGAAGCTAGGTCACCTTAGAGACCTTCAGACATTGGTAAACATTCCATTATATTGTGTCAAAACAGAGGAGCTAGTAGGGCTTCCCAGTCTTAAGAAACTGAAGTTAACAACATTTTATGATGGTGAGTTCAAGTCTCTTGTTGAGCTGTTGAATGCATCAACCAGCACAAAATTCAACAAGCTTCAATCTTTATCAATGAGCTTTGGGCTCTGGAGAGGAGGTGGCGCTGCCATTGAGATAACAAAAGTAGCATCACTTTGTCCCAATCTTCAAAAACTGAAACTTGCAGGACCATTGGTGTTGGATTTAGCTGATGCGTCCCAAATTTTTCGACACTTGAACAAGCTAACATTAGAGCACTCAAATTTGATTGAAGACCCCATGCCAGCTCTAGGGAAGCTTCCCAACTTAAGGGTCTTACGCTTGCATTCAGCGCTGGGCAAAGATGCAATTATGTTCCCCGAGAATAGTTTTCCATGCCTACAATCTCTTGTCCTTAGTCAGGAAGAGCACCTCAAGGAATGGATAATTGAGGCAGGAGCTTTGTGTTGTCTTAGCTTTTTGAAACTCTACTTCTGCATCAACTTGCAGACTATTCCTGAAGGACTAAGATTCTTAGATTCACTTCAAGAACTTCAAATTGTTGACATGCCACTAGCATTTATAGAGAGGATCCAGAGAGGGTGAGAAGACTTTCACAAAGTAGAGAATGTTCCATCACTGCTAGTAGAGACACATCTTCAGGCTTCAGGTAACATAACCACACAATGTTCTTTTTTGAAAAAAAAAAAAACACCGTAATTAACATACCTTTTTTATTTCAACTAATATTAATATAGTATTTAAAACAATGTTAATTAATTAAGGTGATAATCAAACATCATCGTTTGGTATTTCATTGGATTTTTTTTTTTTCCGATTTAACTATCTTGTAGAAATAGAGCATCATGCAAACACACATAATTTTAAATTTGTGGAGGAAATATATAAAAGTTCAATACAAAATATTTTAATTATATATAGCTGTGAAGAAACTATCTTATTGAAATCAACGCACACACAGATTTGATGCACTTGGAGTGTAACTTTGGTTTTCTACATTCAATTTAATATTGATACCACATTCAAAGGTTTGACTATATTAATAATCAGATAAAATACCAAATTTATCAATAACATAATAATATATTATTAGGTGTAGACATACAATCATTGTTTCTTCATATCTACAGGGTATTATAATTAAATTTCCTATATATGAAAAGGCTTATGATGCTATCTATTTGTTCCATCTTGAAGTGATGCAAATTATGTGACACAAAATATTAATGGCATATTCGTCTGAGATTTTTCTCAACCCAAATGTCTACTTTACAGTTTTCAAGAATACTTTTAACAACTTTTTTATGGTGTTGTAAACAAGGAAAACAATTGTGCTTTCCTATGAATTCACATTTTCATTCATAAGATATTAAACTAAACACAACATAAAAAGATCCAGATAGAGTGAATAGATTTTTTTGGCTTACATTATTTACTAAAGATTGATTGTATAAAAACTATGCTCAAGATTGATTATAAATGAGTTGATGACATTTCATTTAAATTGTATAAATTATGAAATTAAATTACTTTAAAGCATTGAATTGTCAAAAATTATCTTATAGTTGACATGTAAAATAGACAATAAAAGTAAATAATGATATTATATAAAGTCACAATATGCAATATTAAGTTTATTTCTTGATGATCTATTTTGGTAAAAGAAATATTATTTGAACCACTCTTATATGGATATAGAATAGACATAGTATACAAATGTGAATGTGAATATGAGTGTGGATGAATATCGAGGTATATTTGTGTTGAGATAAAAATGTGTTGTGTATATTTATATGAGAAAGATGTTATATTGGATGTTGAAAAGTTATGTACAAACAACAAACTCTTTTGGTAAACAGGTAGCAGAACAACTTGTTAGATGAACTCTTGTGGCATGTGTATAGCTAGGCCAACTCTATGGTTGACATCTTGGCTAAGAAGGAAGCAACATCTTCTGTCTCTTGTCTTTGTGGGAATATTCCTCCACTGGTGCGAGGACTGCTCTCTTGGGTGATTTGATGGGAGTGGGTTTCATTAGATAAGTTTCTCTTATTCTTTTCTTGCTTTCATCCATGTACCCAAAAATAAAAGGAATTCTTATTGAAGTGGGACTCAGAAGGATCTGATAATTTTGCAAACATTACTGATGCCTTGTAAAAGTTGGTGAATCATGAATTGCCTATTTAATTTTGCCTGATTAGGTTGCAACAGGAAAATGCTGAATGTTTTGAATAGTTAGTTTGGTTACCTCAAGGGCAAGATTTCAAGATGTAACAACAGGTATGTGCTTGTCAGAAGGAGAATATCGCTCTTTAGCCTCAACTACTTGTGTGCTGTAATGGTTGACATATCTTCTAGGTGATTTGCATATTGATTTTTATAGACCAGCAGCTGTGATAATTAAAGCGCATTGTACATTGTTGCAAATCTAGTTTTTCGTGAAAGCACAGAGCCTGAGTATTGACTCTCGCCTTGTTTGAAAAAGTTTCAAGCTAGTCTCATGCAATTATTGTTTGCTTCTTCTTCTTACTAATTGGCAGATGTTCTCGCAATTCATAAAAGCCTTGGCACCAAGTAAGGCTGTAATTAGATTGGATTGGTTTAGATTTAAGGGAAAAATAAATTCAAATAAATTAATTTTGATTGGCTTGAGTTTAAAATTTTTTTCTTGATCAAATCCGAACAAACTGAACTAATCAAATTCAGTTAGTTCAGTTTGGGTGACTGAGTCATCTTTTCAATTTTTTTGTTATAAAGAAAATAAAAGAAAAAAAAAAAAGAATCCTGCCAACAATCAACAAAATTCCAACTTTCATGTCACAACTAAAAGTTTGAAAACACAAGATATTTCACTTTAATACTTATTTCAACTTTATCTACAAACTTCCAATCCCTACAATGAAATATGGCTTATTAACCACAGATGAATCAAAAAATTAGAAATCAATCTCAAGATGTCTGAACTAAAAATTAAATCAAAATACTAGAAATAAAAGAATCATAGATCAGCATAAGTTCAAACACAAATATAATCGAAACCTCAATTTTGGAGTTAGGCAGTAAGAGGAATTAAGGAAACAACCCAAGAGAAGAGGAACTAATAGTGGTGTGATGATAAGTATACTTATTAACTCTTAATCTGAAAGTAAGGGATTATGGATATACCAAAATGAAAAGTGTATTTATGTACCCTAACGAACACTAGGACTCATACACTGGATTGGCAAAGAAATCTTTCCTTTGAAGAATTAATAGATCCGGATGGATATTACATCCCTATTGGATGATAATTTTTTCGTCCTCTTTTATATTATCATGCCTTTGTTAATTGATATCATTACAAATTGTGGTAATTTATTTCTCTGGTATCCCTTCAAGTTGAAGAGGTTTGAAACCCTTCTTATGTCACCGAACTACATTTGAACATGTGGCAAATAACTAGCCATATGGACAATGATGTGGCAGTAATTCAAAATTTATATTTAGGCCCTTCAACTTGTTTTTTATTACAATTTTGCTATAGGCTCTTTTCAAAAATTGAAAACTTCTCAATGCACATCAAACTTATTCAGTTATTCAAATTCCCAAACCCCCAAATCTTTAAGAACCCTAATGCTGGAATCTTAGGAATGCTAACAATTCCCTTTAAAACTCCAAATAAACGCCTGCAAGGTCATTGCATTTTTTTTTGGTCACCAATCAATCTAAGGTTGCTTCTACATCTCATTCGTTAAAGGTCCTTTGGCCATTGACAAAATGGTTTGGGTCATCTTCTATCATGGGTCACGAAACAGTTAATAAAATGCAAGCATAATGGGGATCCAAGAGTATATTAGATCAGTCAGCGCAACATTCTAATCAAACAATACAAATGACCTTGTAGAGGTTTTATTTGGAACTTTAAAAGGAATTGGTTTTAAGTTTTAAGGTTAGGGTCCTTACATATTCGGGGATAAAAAAATCTTTACATGTTTTTGAATTACAATAACCAAATAGGTTTGATGTTTGAGATGAAATATTTTTAATTTTTTCAAAGAGACTATGGTGTGAAATTGTATCAAAAGAATAAGTTAAAGGTGCCTAAATCTAAATTATCAAGTACGTCCAAATCATTGTCTATGTGACTAGTTACTTGTTTCATGTTCAAATGTAATTGAGTCATATAAGAAGGATTTTAAACCCCTTCAAATTGAAAAAGTACCCGAAAACCCATCATAAATTATGTATAGAATTGTTTTTGCAATTTGTTTTTCACTTGATTAGCCAATTGATCAGTTATATTGTACCTCAATTCCTCTTCCTCACCTAATGTGCTAAAAAAAGCAATTCAATTTCTGAATTATGAGTCCCTAAGTTACTGAACAAATAGCCAAATCAGAAGATTGGATAAATATTAATATAAAGGACAAATAACACAAACCACTCTTGAGATTTGGCTAAACGACATATGGCACCATTCTTGATAATAAAATTGCACTCAACTCCACTTAAGTGATAACCCTAACGATGATTTGAGAATATTCTAGCAGAATATTAAATAAAAAATGGCTAATCAAGGTTAACTCACGTAACCTCGATCTACATAACCATTCATCCTCACCTGCCTCTGTTGTCTCTTATTCAAACCAAAACCCAAAAATTGAGACTAACATCTCCTTAGCCTCGGCAGAAGCCCAAGACAAGACCATCATCCCCTCTTGCCACAATCCCATCACGAAGCAATGTGAGCCACGGTTTGTTGTCACACGACATAACACAAGCCCTTCTTTTTTTATGGAATAAAGGTTCAATGATCTATGCACAGCCTATGATTTCTATAATTCCTTCAATGTTTTGCACACAACAGGTCCACCATTAGTACCAAGTCTAAGTTTAGTTTTGCTCCTTAAACCAACCTTTCAAGTAAATGAATTTATTAGTCAAATGTTAAAGAGCATTTGGTTTTGCATATATACCTAATAGTCAAAGAACCAGTCAAATTTTATTGCCTCATATAAGTCTGCATTCGGGACCTCAAGGAGTCGAGTTCAACTCCTGGCCAGAGGTCAGAGACCCCTTTTCCCCCTACAAACAACAACACAAAACCCGAAAAAAGAAAAAAACCCGATGACAACAACTTGATTCCTTGTTGAGAGGAGAGATCCACGCATTAGAGGAATTATTGCTCATGTGAGTCAACCTCGCATGGAGGAGAGATCCAGTAACATTTGACTCATTAGAGAGGAATTATCACCTGACCTGCCTCACTCTCAACTGCAATAACTCACCGCCCTCTTGCTGGTCTTTGAGAACTATTCATCATATGTGACATCCAATGCTTCCTTTTACTGCAGCTAACGGTGATGAAGGGGATGAGATGGGCTGTGTTAGGAGGTTAACTTGATGGGTTGCAGCTAATCTTGTTTAATCAAAAATCTAAATAGTACGAATATTTTTTCGCGAAAAGAGGTGCGAATTTTGCAAAACTAGTGATGGGTTTTACGTTTTGGTTAATAACCATTTTTTCTCTCTTCTTATTTATAGCATTGCTGCTTGTTTAACTTAGTAAGAATATTCTAAGAAAATATTCTTATGCTAACATCACAGTTAAAGCAATAGAGCGTAATGCAATTTTTTATCAAGAATTGGGTTATGTGTTGTTTAGCTAAACTTCAAGAGTGGGTTGTGTTATTTGTCCTGATATAAAAAATGCTATAAATTAAAGAAAAGTTGTAGAAGGCATAATGTAAGCATGAAAGGGTACGTGAAATTTATGAAATTTTGAAAATAAAGGGCGAACTATTAATATTTCACTCTTTTCTTATTTGTTTAAATTTTTCATTTTTTAAAATGACATTTATTGATTTATGAGCAATGGTACAAGACTAAAATAATGTAATTAGAATTCTTTATAAAAATTATGATGATAGTTGGATGAAATAAAATAATAAAACCCACTTATTCATTTAAAGAATAAAAATAATACCACATAATTTTAGCAATCATATTCGGTTGTCTAATATTTTCCTTAATTTATCTCTTTGCTAAATCAAATTTTTTATTATTTATGCTTTAATATTAACAATTTAATATAATACTTATTTAATTTTTAAATGAATTTTATCAATATAAATTTAAATAATAATCATATATACTTATATACTTTTTAATTTTAATTCATTTTCACAAAACATACTTTTACAAAAAAATGATTTTATAAAAATCAATCCAATATTTCCAAAACTTTATCCCAACTTGAGATTTTAAAAAGGCTAAAGTTAAATAGTGAAAATATGAGCCTACTGACATATCAAATATTACTCTAACATAATATTCTATTTCCTGTAAATATATTGCCTTGAAAATTTCTTGTTCTTCAGCTTAATCACCTTTTTCATCATCAAAACTTTCATAAAATATGCATTTGCATTCTCGTCCTTGAGTTGAGTATCATTACAATATTTTTCCTTTCATATTCAAACCTTGTTCTTTATATTTTGGACTATCCAACACAAAATACCTCACTTAAAACACATAGTTCAATTTTTTAATTAACAAAAATTAAATATATTTTTAATCCATATGAAATTAACAAATTTTATTTTTAATCCTTAAAAATTTATTTATTTTTTATTTTGATTCAAATATTTTGAAAAATTTTGGTTTTAACCCTTAACGTTAAACTATCTTCATTAAATGAGAAAATGGATGATGGATAACTTTTGAAGTAGAGATTAAAACCAACATTTTTTAAAATATTTAGATCAAAATAAAAAAAAAAAGAGACTAAAATCAAAATTTCTAAAAACATTTGAATTAAGACAAAAAAATAATTTTTTAGGGACTAAAACTAAAATTTGTTAATTTTATCATGACCAAAAATATATTTAAGTTATTAACAAAGATAATATGACGGTAAAAAAAAAGTCCAGTAGTTGACGGAAAACCAAAAAGATAAAGTTTCATTACTGTATACGTTGCCCTCTGCTGTGGAGAGTAAACAAAAGTTAGGCATTTCGACAATAAGTTTTCTTATAGAGTTGCCGAATAGCGTATACTTTGCAATCGCATCCCAGTAAAAGGTTATTTGCTTAAGGACCATATACTTCTTGTAGTTAATCATAAAACAAGTTGCCAAATGCATACACCACGCGTACTGTTATGACTTCAAATATTAAATCGAGGCAAAATAGGTACCATTTATTTCATACATGACATGGTTTGATATCTTGATAATTTCAACTTGTAGCCAAGCTATAGCCACACGATCTTCAGTAACCTGAAAATTCAACGAAGACATTTAAAATTCTCAGTTGAACTAGCTACACGACCGCACATGTTTACCCAGATACAATTTTAACATAATATTAGTACTAACAGGAAATATGGAAAGGATTACCCGAAGTAGATCAGGGAAATTTTGCCTCTTGTTATTCATTTAGGGGAGATTGAAGGTATGTTAATTTGCAATCCATTATCTATATGAAAGTTTATTAGGCAGAAAATAATCAAATACCAACATCAATCAACTGCAGATATATCATCGTCATTGTCAATCTAATCAGAAACCCCATTTAACAAATCATTAGTAAAAGCCTGATGGCCGCATAAAGAATACCATGCTGGTGGCTAAAGCTAAACCACTCTTAACTTGTGTATTGGGTCCAACCTTGAGTCAAAAACTTGTTGGAAATTTAAGTGACTATGCGAGAGTAAAAGAAGTTCCATTTTAGCAAAGAATGGATAAAGCAAGGACTTTATCAATGATTGAATCCATAAACTTAATGTCAGAAAGTTTTGAGTTAAGACGTGGTATCAACTCACTCTTATTATTTCTCTTTAAATCTATTATTGTAAATTTTCTCAGTGCTTCGGACTCGAGTTCAAACAAGTGATATTAAAATCGATAGTCCATGGATTTCAACAAGTGGCATTAGATTTGAGTTTCGGCTGTGGTGTGAGTACTGTGTTGTTGTTCCTATGGGTGTTGCCACATGGAGAACTTTGAGCCATCTTTCATAAAATTTTTTGACCTGTTGGATACTTAGCTTGAGAGGAAATGATCTTTGTGTGTGATGTCTTTGTACATGGACCCATACATAGGAAAATTGTTGGAAATTCAAATGAGTTACCTGGGTAAAACATGTCCCATGTTCGAAAAGAATGTACAAAGTAAAAACTTTATTAAGTGATTGGACTAATAAATCTACTTCCTTTAGATTTTGGGATGAGATGTCGTGTAGCCCACTATTATTATGAGTTTTCTTGAAGTCCATTATTATAGTGTTCCCGCATGTTTTGGATCCCATAGAGTCCAACAACTTGTTCAGATTTTCACACAGCAACAACAAAATGGATGAACATGTCATTCATCAATATCAGAAGTATTGTAACTAAAGCCTAGTAATAAACCAGAAACTAATGATTCTAGACTTCAAATTCGTGTCCCCCCGTTGAAGAAAAAAAAAGTTCTTGTCCCCCCCCCCCTCCTCAACTTCTTCCCTGTTCATTCTAAACTCTGTTTTTGAGTCATCATCAGAACGGCCGAAAGAATAAGTTAGAAATATCAAAACATTTGCAAACATCAACAGCACTTCACACTTTCAAAGTCAGGCAGGAGCAATTGGGTAGTGCAATCAAATACCTGGCTAGGCACTGGACTCAGAAGATCCATCACCAGCAAGCTTGAATTCCTGTACCTCCTTGAAGTTCAACCATGGCTTCTCCCAAACCTTGGTTTCATAAACCTTCTTACTCTCTCCAGTTGTTGCCTCCAAAGTGATGTGGTGCAAGGTACCAGCAACCACCTGCTGCTTTGCACTTATCACCCTTCTAAACTCCAGAAGAGCATTCTGCACAACCATCGCAAACTGAATCAATCACAAAAAAACTAAAAATTCAAAAGAAATACTCTAATCAAATAAAATTAAAATTGAAAATTCTCTCATCAAATAAAAAAAAAAAGAAGAAAAAAGAAAAAACGAATACAAACCCATTTGTGCTATTAGACCTGCAACATAACTAACCCGCTATCCCAAGACAGAAATTCGAAAAGTCACTAATTATCAATCATACAAAACGAAAAAATGCAAGGAAAAAAAAAAAACTAATTCAACAAAAACCACAACATGTGTATTTCCAAACAAACATTAACATCAAAGCCAAAACTGATCATCGGCTGCACCAAACATGAAATTAACATAAAGGATAAATATTTATAGAGAAACAAAAATAAACAAAATAAGGAACAAAATCTAAAAAACTAAAAAAGAAAGAAAGAAACCTCTTTCCTGTTGTGTTCTTCAACAGCGAAGCGAGCAAGATTATCGATCTGGACACTGTTCTCGATCCCTGCCACCTCGCGAACTCCACCCACTGTTGCCATTATCCTTCTCTCTCTAATCTCTATGCTCTTTCTGTTTGTCTCTCTTTCTTTCACTCACTCTACGAATTCGATGCCACTGAGAGGAGACAGTGTGCCTTGTGCTTCTCCTTTTATGTGGTCCCGCGTAGAATGAGCATCGCTTCCATTGGTCAGCATCGGCAATGACGCATAGGATCCTTTGTTATTTTTCTGTTCTGTTGATTTGACGACGTGTCACCAATAAGATGCTTTCCATTGGCGTTGATTTTGTTGAAGTAATACATATCAAATATGGGCCAAGTAGTGCATAGTGCCGTAGCGGAAATTCTCCGCATTGCTCCTTACCCATTTTTCTAATTTTTTGAGTTGCCACTGATCCTTTTCTTACATCTTAAGCATTGTAAAATTTTTTTTTTCTTTTTGACGTGACATCTTCAGCATTGTAAAATGAGTTCAGTTACACTTTATATATTAAAAACCATCGCAGGAGAATAACAGGGTATGCTATGTACAGAGAATATTATATTATCTCTTAAAAAATTATATTGTCTAATAAAAGTTGTTTTATCTTCATTTTCTAATAAAAATTAAAATTGAGTTTAAATTTCATACACTTATATAATCAACAATCAAAATGTTACATATTATTTAATAATAAATGCAGGTAGTTATTGAAACAATTTACTAATTTTGAATTGAATGATGTGTCATATTTTAGTTGGTTAATCATGAAAATTGGGTTTATATTATAAGTGTATGACAATTAAAATTATAATGTAAAAAATTATTATATTAAGAATATTTATGACATTATTATCACCATTATTCAAAGAAAAATTTAATATTAAATTGTTAACAAGTATTAATTAAAAATAAGGATTAATTATATTAAAATTATTAAAAAATTTTAAGAAAAATAACTAAAAACTTTTTATAAATAGATAACAATACTTTAAAATTTCACCATATTTTCTATTCTTTTAAACTTTTCTATTGTTTATTTTATGGATTCTCTTACTTGCCAGCTCTCAAGCAGTCATTCTCTCATTGAATGCATTTTCTATTGTATAACTTCTCTTCCATTTGAACTCATGCAAATAATTCTTTGGTGTGTGTATATATATATATATATATACTTCTAAGATGCTTATTAAGAAATTAAGAAAAGGAAAATTTTAAAATTTTCAAAGCATTGAAAATTTTAAAATTTAATTTTTTTCAATGTAAAATTTATTTTATTGATTCCTTGGGCAAGCTCATATTGTTTAACCATAATATGAAAGTCATATTATTAAAGACTCAGCGCAATAGTTAGATAAACCTACTGAGTAAACACCTCTTTGGTCTTTAACAAAAATTTTGGAGAATAAATTAGTTTCTTCGAATTTAAAAATCTTCGTATGACTCCTCACTATTCAAAAAGGAAGATATATTAGTCTCTTTATATAGATCCATATTATTAAAAAATTCTATATGAAGGGACTAACGTGCCCCATATTTTGAATGATGAGGAACCACCTGATGACTTTTAAACTCTAAGGAACTACTTTATCTATCAAAATTTTTAGGGACTAAATGGGTATTTGCTTTTATTTTATGGAAGATAAACCCACATTATTTAACAACAATATGAAAGTAATATTGTTAAAGACTCACGGTTGAATTTTATGATGTTTCTCATTTATCCAAAAAGATGAATTCTTTGGTACATGGTTTTATGTGTGCCTTTGATATATTTGTGTCGTGTAACAAAAGACAAGCGACACATTGCGCAGTTTACTTTTTCTCTTTGTTAGGGGACAATATATCATCGGGAAAAAAATTTTGGTTCCATCGTGGACCATCTCTTCTCCATCAACCCTTCAACCTCTTGCCATCGACAAATTGAAGATAGACACCACCATGGAGTCGCAGATTGTGCGACGCCACGCTCCGCCTCCACCACCACCATAACATCCTCTGCAACCACAAGGTTAGATTGTGCGATGCCACGCTCCGCCTCCACCACCACCATAACATCCTCTGCAACCACAAGGTCATAACCACAAGGACCAAGATCTACCTCGTTGTTGACTTTGCCGATGGCAAAGAGCTTCTCCAAGCTCTTCCAACAGCTAGTCTCCACATTCTACTTTTGCCACCACGACGGCATCAAACACTGCGACCTCAAGCCACATAATCTCTTGCTCAATGCTGCTAGCAACCTCAAGGTCTCCGACTTCGAAGACTCCGCGCTACCAGAGTAGCTCAAGAACAACCTCGTCCACTTCACCCAAGGCATGCCAGCATACACCGCATCGGAGATCCTTTGCCGATGTCCCTGCGGCTACAACGGACCTCCTTATTGCTTTCATAAATTTTTGCAAGTTCAAATTTTTTTCAATCCTTTAATTTATTGTGAAACATATATGGAGAGAAGATTATGATTGTTTTGCAAAACAAAGTTGCTCTTCTCTTTTTGGCATGCCATTGATGGTGGCCTAATCAGAGTTGCTGTTGTTGTTGGATATAGTGGAGTAGTGGAGAGAGGAAATGATGGACGTTGACACCAAAATGAGGTGGTCCATCATGGACTAGGAAATTTTTTTCCATGGTAAAATATGCCTTTTTAAAAATTAATCATGAGCTGTTTATAGTGTGGAATAGAGAAATTAAGGCACATATATAGATCTACACATATATTATCTTTCCATTGGATATTGACACAAAATGTACTAAAGACACACATATAACAATGTACCAAAGTATTCATCATCCAAAAATACTATTTATAATTTTGATTTTGTTCAGGCTATTAAATATTAATGATGTTGATGTTGACAAGGTGGTCCCCAAAAAGTAAAAAGTTGTGTTATACTTACGCAAAATTACAAACGCAACCCACGACACTTTTCATATTAGCCATTGATTATACTTGCTTTGTATTTTAATTTGTTTTTTAATCTTTTTCAACTAATCTCTAGTGTGCATCGAGGAATGTAAGTGGACCTCATGCGTACAACAAACATTTACGAAAAGTAGAGATGTGGTTGCTTGGGTTGGACAATCTAAAGCACGATGCCCTAACCTTCCATAAAGAAATAATAAAAAAAAGACCCTACAAAAACTACATGCAATGTAATCTGTACGATATGGTCGATGGGCATCTTGTTCTTCTTGGCTTTAGACACTGCTCAAGTGATTGCCGTGATTTTACTATGAGGTCCATGTGCTTTTAAGGGTATATTTGGTTTGGGGTAAATTTTTTTTGGGGGGAGGGGGGGGGGGAGGATTAAATTTTATGGATTCCATTTATATATTGTAACATCCCCACTTTCGTATACAGAATATAACAAAAACTTTGAATTATTTCCCTTAGATATTGTGAGAATTTCTCAAGCAACGCTATGCCATGACAATCCTCAAATTTGGAATTATAGAGTAGTATAACACTGCTGTTGAAAATATGGCACTGCCATGTATTAAAAAATTAAAAAATAATAAAAGTGCCCCTATAAACTTTTGTTAATTGCAGTGATATCCAAGATTTTTAGAAATTATATTTTGACCCTAAAGACTTATTCTCACAATAACCCTAAAACTTTTCATGAAATGACCTTCATATCCCCACATCTGTAGAATTAGCAGAATGAGATTTTAAACAGAGTAAAATCACGTGGTGAAACCGTAAAAGTTTAAATATCTGCCGATTGGGCCATGGAGGCAGTCTGATGTGAAATGATGTAGGGTGCCCCTGGACTTACTCAAAATTATGGAAATACCATTAGCTATGGAAAATAGAAAATAGAAAAGCTCTGAATTTGCAAAAACGTTTATTTCACGTTAATAAGCAACTTATTCGATCTTATTGACTAAGTAAGATTAATTAGAAGTTAATTAAATATTAATTAAGAATTAATTAGATGTTAATTAGAGGGATTAGGCTTAGGAGCAATTAGAATAGAGATATAGATATTTTCTCAGAGTTATTTAATAAAGTTTTGCCGATTTGAAGAAAATCGGCGAAGATTCGGTATTTTAAATCGCCAGAACCGAACCAATAGACCTTTCTACTAGAAACCCTCACTTAAGTGGCTGAAATTCAGCCACCCTTACCAAGTGGCACCAAGTGTTGCTCAAGATAGTGGAGAAACTTGGTCTCACCTCCACCGGATTTTTATCATTTTTTACTTAGTTATTCGATTTTTATCAAATAATTGAGGTTAATGAAATTCGACTAAATATTTATTTAGGGTTAATTAACTAACAAATAATTGAGATTAGATGGGAGAGAATTAGATTAGAAGCATAGAAGATTTCTTAGAAATTTTCCTAAACTAATTTACTGATTTAAAGGAAATCGATAAGATTTCGGTATTTTAAACTATCAGAACCGAATCAATAGGATTATGCAGCCAAAATCCTATGACTCAATGGTTGAATACTCAGCCACTTATTCATCCATTGGTGGCGCAAGAAAGGTCACAAAATGAAGAGAGTTGGCTGAAATTTAGCCACTAGCTCTCAACCAATCAAAATCTAAGTTGCCAACTACTTTCTTGATGCCTTAATGACCTATTCCTTTCCTTTTCCCTTAAGCAAAAAATACGCCCCCCTCCTCTCCCCTTCCAGCCTCATTCATCTCTTCTCCCTTCAATCTACTCCATCAACCTTCAAGTTTTGACAAGATTCCACGCACCTAGACTCCAAAATCTAGCAAGATCACATACAAGGAGGTAGGAATCTCAACTTTCTCCTTCTTTTCTTTGAATTGGGGTTGCCTAGGGTCTCTTGTTCATCCATGATTCTGATGTTGTGATAGGTGGAGATGATGATTTAAGGTTGGTTTAAGTGTATATGTGAGTTTGAATTAAATATTAGATGGATTGATTTAAGGAAAACATAAATCCAAGAAGAATTCAAGAAGCTGTTAGGGTTTTCCCCTTGACGGTCCGTACGGTGGAGAAGTTGAATGTTTGGCCATTAATGTAAGCCATGTCATAGAGCAAAATCATGCCACATTTATCAACAATGTCCCTAAACCTTTTGTAATCGCAATGCTAAGTGCTACCACCGTAAATAATTGACCTCTTGAATGTTTGGAGAAGAGTTTTTTTTTTTTTAAAATTCCTTTCAATTTTATGAAAATTCAGATTTGATCTTTTTGGCTAATTTTAATAAAATAATTTCTTTTGATAGTGATTTTAATAAAAATAAGTTATTGAAAGGTTAAAGAGATAGTGATTTTAATACAAATTATTTATCGAAAGGTTAAAGGGCAAAACTTAAACTATAATTACATGGGTAAATGCATCAACTTCCTCTGAGGTTCATCAATATTACACTTGGATCCTCCAATTTTTTAAACTGACACTCGACTTCCCTAATTTCTAATGGATTTAACCTCCGTTGACACCATGGGAAAAAATGACATATATACCCTTTTAATAAAACTCAATTTTTAGTCCAATTTCCCAACCTCAAAATCTTGACACACTTTTCTTTTGCTCTACTTTAACTTCTCCCTCTATTTTCTACTTTCCAAGGGAGACGCAAAATCATACAAATGCGCAGGTCCTCTCTGAATGAGGATGCCCTTCATTAGATAAGTGATTCTTGAACAATTTATTCATTCTCTCAATTCCCCTCGTCCAGTCGGCTTCATGAAAGGCATGATGCTATCATATATGTGGATTCATTTAACCAACACTCTACTTACTAATTGACCCAACCTCAAAATCTTAAGCCACTATGCTTTCCCATTTTCTTAGCCATGCTATTCCTATAACTAGATTGATAAATCATTGTAGTTTTCCCTATATTTAGCTCCTCTGTTGCTTTAACTATTTCACAAGTGCTAAAGAATGAACACATTACAAGAGAAATTGCTTTTCAAACTTAACTTCTTATAGTAGAAGTAACACAAATAAGATGACTCTCAATGCTCAAGTCACTAATTCATTTCACATGTAGTATATATTAGACACCAAAGAATCACAAGTCAAGGAAAGATTACCCAAATCCCAACTTCCAGAATCCAAACCTTCTTTGCTCAAATCAAAATTGAAGTTTGAACGGCACATCCACTCCTTTTACCAGCTATAGAACATTCAAACTTGACAAGTTGAAGGAAAGACCAAGAAAAATTGACACATTGAAGTCTAAATCCAAATTCCATGATCCACACGTTAATAACTATTTTGTTTCCAATTGACCATTAACCGGACCACACCAAGAAGGGAAAGGGTTAAAGGCTATGAATGTAGGAGCAGTAGTGACGGCTGACAGTGGATACCATTGCTGGTGATGTCATCAACAACAGTACGATGCATATCGGAGGTAGGGAGAGCATTGTGGCGGTGCAAGTTGCAACAAGAAGATGGTATGGTGGCACAGATTGGGCATGGTGTGATCGCAAGGCAACAGATTAAGGGGCAACATAGATGCAATGATGGGACTAAGCTTGCAAAAGGGAGCTCAGGCATAGTCATGGGTTGCAAACCATGGCGATGGTGGGGTTGTGCAGACTTTCATGGTGGCATCTAAGTGGTTATGGTGAAGATCGTAGTGCGGTGATGGTGGTTGTGCAATGGATGATGATTGTGATGCTTGCTATGGAGGATTGTGATGAGCTTGTTTCTACGATGGAGAAGAAATGAAGATTAAGTGTGGTATGGCACTAATGAGAATAGAGTAAGTAACGGAGGATATAAATGAGATTTCATGTAGCTTCTGAATTATTTTTAAATCCTTAAAATATAAAAATTCATGTGTCATTTGACAGAGTTAATTAATAGTTCATTACTATCAAGGGAAGTTAGTGTATTGTCCTTAAACAAATTGAGGGAGTTAGGGTGTCAACTTAAAAACTAGAAAAGTCCAAGTGTAATATTGACGGACCCCAAGGGAGGTTAATATAATATGTCCTATATACTTTTGATATATGACCTAGAAATAAGCATTACACTTGTTCAAATGTTTATTAGTACATGTAAGATGGGTATCAAAACCCCTTCAAATTGCAAGGTATCGTAAAAAGCACCCTTAATTTTATTTTTATTTTTTTATTTATTATATGGTGAAATAAGCTTACCATTTGTAATTCCATTTTTTATTCTCCGTTTCCATTTTCTTAAATCCCTTTTTGGGCTAATAGGAGTTAAAAGAATTTTTTGGGGGGGGGGCTAAAATATTGGATCTGCATTAATTTATTTTTTCCTATTTTCAATTACTTCTTTTTTCTTTTTTTTTTTTATTTTGATAGTTAATCCTTTTATAGTGATAAAAGAGACAGGAAGAAAAAGAATAAATAAACAAAGAATATAAGGTAAAATAAAGCATATAAAAAGAAGTGATTTAAGATAAGAGATCGTATATTATTGAATTAAAAGATTAAAATAAATTTAAAATTATTAAAAAATTATGCAATCTGAATATAAAATAAACTAAGAATAAAATAAAATAGAATAAATTTTGGACAAAATATAGTGTTCATTTCATATATACTTATATGTGAAGATGAGAAAAAATAAAATAAAATTGGCTTCAACATTAGAACCTGAAATTAAGATAGCTGTAATCCAGAATTAAAACATACTGGAAAAAAGGAAAAAAGAACGTAGCATTAACTAGTGTCTCTGGTCACGACATAGTCGTCGTTTGTTGTTGCACAACTAAAATTGAAGCTTCCGTTTTCATATCCGGCGAAGCAAGCAAATCACCAACTACCCCCAACTCTCTAAATTCAGTCCAATTTTCCAATGCAGCTGTCTGAGAAGAGTTGACCCCATTACGTCTCCCAACTATAATAAAATCAAACTTACTGGCTATATCTTTGAGGAAAGAAGTTGTCTGGGATGCGTCCTCTATACGTTTTTCTTCATATGTCACATTTTCAAGTTTATTATATGGTCCACGAACCTCCCTTATCACTTCATCATCAATCATATGCTCCCAATTTGCGGAATCATGGTCGTATGCAAGCAAGCGATACACAAACAAGCTATTACTAGAATCTATGGCTAACCTCTTAGCGAAGCACAAAGCTTCTCTATCATCTGCCCCACCGAAGAAAATCATAACTATTTGGTAATGAGCTGGCCGTTGGGTAAAACTAGCAGGAAAGCCACGATTCACGAGAATACCGATAGAGCATGGTGCCCTTTCCAAGACCTTGGAATTCAACGACCTTATGTTGTTGTCCTCTGATTCAACTGAACCATGTACTGTCCATCTTATATGAAATGGAAGGATTATAAGGGATGCAAGTTTGTCCAATGCAAGATGACAAACATCTTCATGCATCAGGGTCACTGGAGATATGGCTGTGTAGGTGTTTACTGTTACGGAACCTGCATGTCCATGCTCAAAAAGATCAAAGGAAACAATGACATCTCCAGAGTAGTTGTAGAAACTTGACCCTACAGCATGCTGAAGGCGATGCGAAATGAAAATGGGAGTGGTTCTTCCAACTAGCTCCATGAGATGCACCACATCTGCCACGAGTGCTTTTTCTGGTGTTGGAGAATATAATTCGAGGACACTCTTGATGGGAATGATGTGGCTTGGTTTGTGGATACATGCAACAAGCCGAAGCTCAGAACCCGGTTTCAAATTCATGATGTTCCTTTTTTGATACCCTGCATATATCCTTGAAGGGTCGTACAAAGACTTCATACCAATCCGCGAAATTGTTCCCAAGATCAAGACCGAGATAATCATTACTCCTATTGCCTTTTCACTTTGTATCTGCAATATTATTTGCATTGCATAAAGTAAAATTTAATAAAATTATTTCAATAACTGAGCCAGTAAAATTTTTAATAGGCGCAAACTAATTTTGATAGGACGAGAGTGCATTTAGTAAATAAATAAACGAAAAATGAAAAACTCGTGATTTCCCATAATATTATACACAATTAATTCGAAAGAAAAGAAAAAAAGTCTAATTTTATTTGCGACATTAAATTAGTTTCTTATTTATGAATACATCAAAATCTTCATTTAATCACATATATGTGATTGATGGGGGGACATGATTTAAAGACATGTGATGATTGGTCCACAAAAGAGGAGAGGAAAGAAATGGCATGCATTGATTTTGATACATAGATCAATTTCATGTCAATCAAATATATAATTAATGCAAGTGCTCTTATTTTTTGGCTTTATGAAATGCATGGGGAATTTAACTAATTAATTACCAGTGCATCGTATACTAGGGTAAAGGAGCAAATTTCCACAACACCTTTGCAGCTCATAATGAGAGCAAGGCAGAAACCATCACTGGTGGGCATACCGCAGAACAAGCCAATCCCCAAGCACAGCAGCAACTTAATGAGATGGACCATAACGATGAAGCATGACATGACCGCAACTAACGTAGGAGTGCCAGTGAGGGTAAGATCCACCTTCATGGTGCAGCTGGTGACAAAGATGGGCAAGAAGAACCATGTGCAGAACAAGTCCAGTTGGTAAACAAATTCAGACCCCAAAGGAGGACCCTCTGGGACGGCAAGGCCCAACAGAACAGTTCCCACTACAAAAGGCTGGTAGAATAGCCTACCAAGGAAGCCCAATAGCAGGACCGTGACGAAGATGGCATAGGGATAAATCTTGTTCACAGGTCGACCTTCCGGGGTCCGTCTCACAACCCACCTCATTGCCGAGCGCCCAATCAGCGGAATAAGGGTAAGATATGCAAGATACGAGACCAAATTTATAACAATCGGTACCAATCCATTGGCCATGCGGCTCCTAATGGCAGTGCCAATTCCTGCCACAATTCCGCTCGATAGGTCGCAAACAAGTGCCGAGGAAAGTGCGAGGCGTCCAAGCTCAGAGTTGAGGATTCCGAGGTCGGCGAGCAACGACGCAACGACAGCGAAGGAACAACCGCTGTGAGAGATCACCACCACGGGGAGGGCTTTTGCTTCTGCTGTGCCAATGATGTTACTCCAGTAGGGACCAAACGCATTCATGATGACGAAGCCAACAGCAATGGGTGTGAGCAGTGAGGTGAGAGCGATCACCCAGGCTTTCTTGCCTGTTCTTGTTATCATTGTGAAGTCCATCTTCACGGCAGTCAGGAACATGAAGAATTCGTAGCCAAACGATGATATTGTGTTCAGTATGTCCGGGCTTCCGTATGGAAATAACAGCTTTTTGTATTTGTTGAATGGTCCAAGGGGAATCGATGGGCCTAGAACAAAGCCAGCCTGCAAACTCAGAATTAATACAAAAATGATTGTTTCGCACTTATCTTCTACACCAATTTTATATGAATGTATATAGTACGTCCGGACCACGTATCAGCATAATGAAATTTATATATTATTAATTTAATATTTGATTGGTTTAAATAATGAGATCCTTATTTCCTTTATTAAAGTGAAGGATTTGAATATCATGAATAGAAAATTTAGTATCGAGAGAATTATATCTTTATATTGAACTGATTCAATTTAAGTTAAATTTATTTTTTAAACTTTGCAATGAGATGTAAAACTTTTGTCACAAATTTGATTTAAAAAAAAAAATTTAACTTTCACATTTCGGCCTTCCCGCCGAAGCTCGTGACAAGTTTAATTAAAATAATTTGTCTTTCACCATTTTATGAGCTGCACTCAAGCAGTTTGTTTTAATTAATTTGTTTGTGTAAGAATTTAACTAATCAATACCAAAAAGAAAAATTAGCTAATTAATCAAGTGAGTACAATGACGTTGCAAATCTTTTATTTGTTTGGACCATGTGACGAATGGAAAATATTTTTTATTTATAAGATTTATATATTTCTCCTTTTCTAGTAACATTACCTTTGTCTCTATACCCACCAAAAAAAAAAAAAAAAGAAAACCTTTGTCTCTATTTATTATTGTGGTATATTTATAGGGTGATGCTAGAGAATGACATAAAATACTTGTTTGCAGGGTTAGGTAATTAATAATGATGGGTTTATGCAAATAAAAAAAATGTTTTCCCTTCAACATAAGATTGCATCCAATAACAAAATTCAAGGGAGGCTAGACTTTGAATGAGAAGGTGCACTGGGAAAAAGGAGATCACAGAAGGAGGATGCATACCATTACTTGTGAAACAAAACCAGGGAATCCCAAACGCTTGAGAAAGAAATGAAAGCTTTGCGTGACCAAGAAAATGGTAATTATTTGTAGCTCAAGCACTGAAAATGAATATTGTAAAGGAGATGCACCAGTGGTGTCACTAGCCCATATGCCATCTGATATTACCTTTGGTGGCACATCAGTACACACCTTGTAGAATTGAATACGGCCGTTAGGTGGTAACTCGACGGGGGGGTCGATTACTGATATTGAAGAGAAGAATGTATTGTTCGTGTCCATTTTGGTCGCACATGCCAAGAATCCCCCCAGCCCCAGGGAATAGCAAAATAATGCAAAGAAGATGCTAGGATAAAGAAACGCATCGATCAGTTAGGATGAATAGAATTACAGGCTTTAACAACCCGATACAGGGTAAGACGAAGTGCCTCAAATGATCAACCTTCGTGGTGACAAATTAACTATGAATTAATTTGCGGTTCCAATGTAATTGCTTCGGTGTCAGAAATTAATTTGTTAGCTTGGCCATTTAGATAACAACTTTTCTATGCTTTCATGACACCCTTTTTTTTTTTTTAACATTCTATCATGTTTATATTTGTTGTACTTTTTTCAACATATTCATGATTTGAAATATATTGAAACAAATAGAGTTGGGGTATGAACACAAACATAATGAGATTAATATAAATTAATTTTTTTTATATAAAGTAGAGAAAAAAAAAAGAGGAAATTAAAAGAAATAAAACAGTGAAATTGAAAGAAATAAAGTATAATCATGTTGGTCAATGGATACCAGCTTTGTTGAATGAATAACATTATTTAAACATTATTTTCAAACAACATCTCTAAATTGGTCGTTCACCAAAATATCGGAGAATAAAATAGTCCATTGGAACTTAAAAGTTCACTCACTATTAAAAATGTAAGGCACTTTGATCTCTAAACATATAAAATTGGATATATTTGATCCCCTTGAATTTACTTGTTTAGAGATCAAAATGTCCCATATTTTGAATGTAGAGAGATCTGGAATGGACTTTCAAGTTCTGATGAGCTACTTTATCCCTCGATATTTTGATCAAGGACTAAATTGGGGGTTCACTCTTATTTTTATAGATAGTATGCGGACATCTCGTGTATTATGTGCAAATGACCCGATGATTTCAATTATATTAATGGTAAATCTACTTATGAGAAAATATAATAAATCATGTGTTAATGACTATAGATTTCAATTATATATTAATGAATTTGGACTACAAGAAAAACACGTTTAGTGGTGAAAATATTTTGGTGGATGCGACTAGCCCAAAATTTCCGATGAATCAATTTTCAGCAGAATTTCTGATGCCATATTTGCAGAAAGTTTTTTTTTTTAAAAATCAAAATTGCTACTTTCTAGTAGAAATTTTTGGCAGATATGGTGTTGGAAATTAATTCGCAAGAATATCTACTAGAAATTTTTTAAAAAACATAATTTGCTACTTTTCAATATATTAAAAAAATAACCAAAAAAAAAATTCAGGGATCCACTAGAAATTTGAATTAATATATTTTATATTTTTTTCAACAGAATTTTTAGTAGAAAAATCCACCAAAAATGGTTGTAAAATCTTTTTTTTTTTTCAGGTACCGCATTGAAAATTTTAAACCCCTCCTTTCTTTTTCTTTTTAATCATCTTCTCCTCAACTTACACTCGTATTATTATTACTATTATTATTATTATTATTTTATCATATTCTCCAACTTATACTCTATCGTCTTCTTTTCAACGCCATAACCACCTCCTTCCGCCATAACCACCTCCTTCCACCATAACTCATTCTAACTTCTATGATCATTAAAACTTGTTTTATCACCACCACCACCTTCCACCATCAGCTTCAACGAGCACCTTGTGCCGCGCTACCAGTAGCACCATCAGTAGTCATCCTTGTAGGTTTATATATATTTTCTTAGAGTAGATTGTTATTATATTCAAGTTAGTAGATTTAAACATAAATGTCATTGTTGTTTGATTACTAAATTTATTGTTGGATTTTCTGCACAATAATTTTGGAGTAATGATGTAGTTGATGAGCATGATGTTGTATTGTGGGTAGTCATTGTATTTCTTAATTCATAATTGAATCATATTCTCTATGCTCTCTTAGTATTTTATTGCAATTGCTATTAAAAGCAAAGAGAGTATAAACAAATTTTAGATTTATTTTTTTCTACAAAACACAATTAGCGGCGAATTTTTCTTGAGGATATTTGTCTTTCCAAAGGACAATATTAGTTACCTAACAACATTCAGTACATCAATGCCCAAATGATATCTAAAATCAGGTGGAGATATTGGCACTCTTTTTTTACCTATCTACACTTTTAACTCTTAGTTTATAATTTTGATTTTCTAAACTATCCTCAACTAAATCTTTTAATCATTTTGGTAATCAATTAATTAATTTTATTAAAGTTAAATTTTTATTGAGTATATTACTATTTATCTATTTACACTTATTTAATATTAATTACTTTCACCTTTATTTTTCTAAAACTCTTTTCTTTAGTCCACCACATAATGCTTCCATACTCTTTTCTTTTCTGTTTTATCATTTTATTTCTTCTTTGATAGTTTAACAAATCTGTGTTAACATTAGATTAATAAAAAAGCCATAAGTTATGGATGAAACCATCAATTACAATGAAATTCCTTCCCTTCGTGACGAAAATAGCTTGTGGAAGAGAGAAATGGAGGAAACTCCTTAATTTGTCTGCGCTTCTATTGGAAACAAGGATAAGCATGATGTTGAACATTGGCATTTACCTATTTAAAGCGTGCATAATCTTGTCCTACACCATGAAACAATACATTTTACATATGTTCTATGTCACTTAATGTCATTAATTGTTGAGCATTGGTCATTAGTATCTCTTGACGTGTTTTTCTGAAACTATCTACGTTCATTCATGTTTAAATTTGCCATTTTAGTTATGTCATGTCCAACGCTGATACGTACATCTGAGCATGTCCAATAATAGATTTGATTTTAATCCATTATTAGTATATTTTTTCACTCCATCCTACTTATCTATTGCATGTTATTAAAAATATTTAATTTTCATAATAAATATTTTAAAATCATATAAAAGTATAAAAGCAGTTGTTAGTATAAGAATTTTTGCAAATATAATATATCAAAGCTAAATTGTTAATATTGATTATGTGATTTTAAAAAACAAAAAACTTAGTTAATCAATACATTAGAAGCTATAAATAACAATCTGTAAGACTAGATATAAAAAAAAAATACAAAATGGAAAATAAAACAATGGTAACTAAGATTAGTATCACTAATCAAGACTTGGGCATTTGTTGTTGTTGCACGACTAAAATTGAAGCTCTAGTGTTCAGATCTGGTGAAGCAAGCATATCACCAACTGCACCCAACTCTGGATACTCTGTCCAATTTGCCATTGCATCAGTGAGAGACGATTTGATCCCATCACGCCTCCCAACTATAATGAAATCAAATTTATCTGCCACATCATTGAGGAAAGACGTTGTCTGGGAAGCATTCTCCGCGGTTAATTCCTCGTATGTCACGTTTTCAAGCCTACCATAAGCTCCTTGTACCTCCCTAAGCGCCTCACAGTCAAGCATATGGTCCCAATTTGTGGTATCACCATCCTTCGCAAGCAATCGAAAAACGAACAAGCTGTTATCGGATTCTCTGGCTGACCTCTTCGCCAAGAACAACGCTTCTCTATCATCCGCCCCACCTAAGAAAATCATGGCCACTCGCAAATTTGATACGCTGTAGCCAGAAGAGCCCCGATTCACTAGAATCCCGATTGAGCATGGTGCCTTTTCCATCACCCTGGTGTTCAGAGACCTTATGTTGTTGTCCTCTGACTCAACCGAACCGTCCTCTCCCCATCTTACATGAAAGGGAAGAATTATAATGGATGCAATTTTATCCATCGCAAGGAAACAGATATCTTCATGCATGAGGGATGTTGGAGATATGGCTGTGTAGGTGTTCACCGTTGCAGCACCAGCGTGGTCGTGCTCAAAAAGGCTAAAGCTGACAATGATTTCGCCGGAGTAGTTGTGGTGAGTGGAGACAACTTTTTGCTGATGGCGGTGTGAGATGAAAATGGGAGAGGACCTTCCAACTAGCTCCATGAGATGCACCACATCTACCACCACTGGATTGATTGGCGTAGGACAACAAAGCTCCAGAGCAGTCTTGATGGGTATTATGTGGCTTGGTTTGTGGATGCATGCAACAACCCGAAGCTCAGAGTTTGGTTTCAGAGTCAAGACGTTCCTTTTCTGATAACCTGCGTATTTCCTTGAAGGGTCGTACAATGACTTCACTCCAAACTTGGAAATGATAGCCATGACCAATACGGATACAATCAAAATCCCTACTACTTCATGCCCATATTTCTGCAATTTAATTTTTTCAACAACAACGAATATAAATTTATTCAGCAACTAAAATAGTTTAACATAGATATTGCTGTTAATTAAGGAAAAAGATGAGATAATATATGCTCAGAGAAATTCTTTAATGCTCATAAATTCAAAATATGTGCAAGCCCTTTCTTACTGTGGGTACTTGAAAGGGAAATGAGTAATTACCAATGCATCATATATTAGTGTGTAGGCGCAAATGTCAATGGTTCCTTTGCAGCTCATAATGAGAGCAATGCAAAGACCGTCAGTCTTGGGCATGTTGCAGAACCGGCAAATTACCAAGCACACTACCAATTTGATCAAATGGACGGCAACGATGAAGGCTGCCAAAACCAAAAGCAACAGGGGAGTGCGACACAAGGTGAGATCCACCTTCATGATGCAGCTGGTGATGAAGATAGGCAGGAGGAACCACGTGGAGAACAGGTCAAATTGGTGAACCAATTCAGAGCCGAAAGGAGGGCCTTCGGGCACAGCAAGGCCCAATACGATAGCACCAGCAAAGACAGCCTGGTGGTAATGATGCGAAACTGACCCCAAGATAAGAACCAGACAGATGATGACGTAGATGTATATCTTCTTGACAGGTCTACCCTCTGGAGTGTGCCTCACTACCCACAACATGGATGGGCGTCCAATCAATGGAACCATTACGACCAACACGAAGAGTGCAACCTCATTGACAATGACATGATCCATTCCCTTCTGCTTAGTGCTTATAAATGCCGTCAAAATCCCTGACACGATGTTGCCTGTCACATCGCTCACGAGAGCCGATGCCAATGCAAGGCGTCCAATTTCAGAGTTGAGGATTCGGAGGTCATTGAGTAAGGCAGCTATGACTGCGAAGGAGCAAGTGCTGTGGGATATGAACACTACAGGCAAGGCCTCTGCTCCTGGGCCCCTAATCGTTCGAGTCCAGAAAGACATGAATTTAATTGTGACGGTAAAACCAATCAATATTGGTGCTATTAATGTGGAAATGGCAATGGCCCAAGCCTTCTTGCCTGTTCTTGTTATCATGGAGAAATCCATCTGCACGCAATTCAGGAAAATGTAGAACGTGTAGCCAATTGATGATACTATGGTCAAGGTGTCCTCAGTCCCAAATGGAAACAACAACTTCTTGTACTTGTCCAATGCTCTGATCTTAAATGTGGGGCCTAAAAGAAAACCTGCCTGCAAATGGACGCATTAGTTTCTTTTTGTTGACACATTTGATCGTTCAATTATGTGCTAATAGAAAATTATTTGGATATTGTGATTTTTCATTTTTCATTTGTAAGCTTGCATGATGTCTTAATGTTTTGGCTTATGATCGAGATGGACAAAATTATAATATTTGGAGCATGAGTTTAGAAATTGGCATGAGAGAGGAGGATATGCGTACCATTACCGATGAAAAGTAGTAGGGTATCCCCAAGCGCTTAAGCAACAAATGAAAACCTTGCGTGACTGTGAAAATGGCGATTATTTGCAGCTGAAGGAATGTAAATGAATAATGCGCAAGTGTTAGGCCATTGAATTGACTACCCCATATGCCACTTGATGTTATATGCGGTGGCAATTCAACACAAACCTTACAGAGAGTTACACGATCATCATACGACTGAGTTTGAACTGAAGAGAATAACGTGTAGTTTGAGTCCATATTGATAATTCGCCCCTGCCCAGGAGCCCACAGAGAAACGGAAAATTATGGCAAGGGGAAGAACAAGAAATGCATGGTAGCTAGGTAGAATGGAATTAGATGCTTTATTGCCAGAAACAAATAAAATAGAAAAGGGACCTAAAATGAGCTGTTGTAGTTGGGAGATAACAAATACATATGCTATTATTTAGTTTGCGGACTAAGTACGACCAACCTTGCTTAGGTGTGATAGACTATTATCTTAGCTTGACTATTACACAAAACAGCGTATTAAAAAGGATTCCCTGTTTAGCGCAGGTTGTACTGCCTGTTATTGGCCCAAAATAGGCAACGGTTTTTCGAAGTAAACTATGAATCATTCTCTCCCCATTCTCGATTCTGCACTAAAAATTGCTGATCATGTATTCAATATGAAAGCAAGGCGATTTAAGAAGGAAGAAGCAACTCGTGATGTTGGTATGAATTGATTGAGCGACTGCTTAGATGAGAGGCCCTTGCCAGCTCTTGAGAAACATTTCTGTATGATGCCTCTTTTAATACAATAAATAATCTAGAAATCATAATTAATAACGACTAGTTAATTTAAAATTGAATAATGTGAAGGGATAATTTGTGTAAAAAAGATTTCTTATATTATCTAGATTAATATAATAGTGAATTAGAATATTTGTTGAACAAACTATAATTAGTAGAAATAAGATTTTTTTTTGCCCTTTTATCTAGTTAAAAACAAATAGTCTCTTAAAAGACAGAAATCCGAGTGAAAATATTTTTCTACAAATTAATATGTTAACAAATTATTATTTAAAAGAGTAATGTAATATAGTTAGAAAAAAATATTAAAATTCTTGACAAAAAATAAAGATAATTGTTAAAGAAAATAAAATAATATAACTTATTTATCCATTCAAAAGTTAACAAGAACACATCATTAAATTTTTTTTAAAAGAAATCTAGTTCTATAACATTTTTAATATAAAAAAATAGAATGAAGCTATCAAATACCACATCATTGAAATAAAAGTGTTTCTAGGCCAGATTTATATTGTTCAAATGTTATCAACAAATGTTAGTGTAGTGAAAGTAAATTGCACTAAAAAAAAGAAAAAGACATTAATTCAATTCTTAAATTAGACAATTGTTAGGAGAGCCTTTTAGTCCCTACAATACTTAAAGGTAGAGATACTTTAAAGATCAAAGCTATTGCCCAAATATTGCTTGGCTACCATGATAATTGATGCCTTTTTATTTTTAATTTTATTTTATTTTTATAAATCACAAGTATTTGAAGTTTATTAGTCTTCAACTAATTGGATTGGAGCATTATACCGAGCATAAAATTCTCCCAATACTAATGTTTTTCACTTACAAAATTTGAATATGAAACATTAATTAAAATAAACAAATATTGAATCATTTGAAGTAACTAAACATTCACTATAACATAATTGAAATTTAATACCATTTAAAAAATGTTACTCAAATATGAAAAAAAAATATTTTTAGAACTCTTTAGTGCGTATAACCTAAATATAACCTTAGTGAAAATATTGCCAAAGAGTTTTAATAACATTTTTTTATATTTTTAGAAATATTTTCTAAATGTTGTAATTTTCAAAAAAGTATTGCTAAAAACTCTCTGAAAAAAAAAATATTGGTAAAAACTAAATATGTATTAGTGATGGGTTAGAACTAATGCTTTTACGTTTGGACAAAAAAATAAATGTAAAAGGCTGTAGCAAAGTTTTTATACTCATCCGAACATAGACGTAATAATAAATTTGAGAAGATATAATCTTTTGGTACATAATGTGATAGGATATTGAAGAGATGCAAAGGATGATTACTGTTAATTAAAATTTTGATATAAAGCGAATACAATTAAAGTTTAAAATTGAAGTCAATCAGTGTGGACGCACAAAATATGGAAGTATATAAATGAGCAAATAAACAAAATAAGGAATACGTACTTTGAACCTTGCCCTAACTTACTGCAATTTTCATATCGTAACTAGGGTACTTGTGCGATGTATGGGTGTATTAGAGACATGATGTGTAACACCCTTCCAAGTACGGCACTATGCTTAAATCATAGTACCACACTTAAGAGTTGTTATGGTTACCTGAGCGAACCTTGACTGACAGCAACTTCAGCCGTCTTTGCAACTTCTCGAACTATTTGGAGATAACACGGAAATAGGAGTGAGAATTTTGAATTCTCAGTAGGAATACTTAACTATTCATATATACTGTCATCGTTGTCATCTCCAGTTTGCTTCGGTTTATTATGAAAAAGGTGAACATGTTATGTAAACTGTTATATTTTATAATTCGAAAATATATTATCCGAAGCAAAGTTCATTTTATTTATACACTTGGCATTTGGGAGAGCCCATACAAAGTCAATTCATGAATTATACTAT
Source organism: Pterocarpus macrocarpus (assembly GCA_031439585.1). Lineage (NCBI taxonomy): Eukaryota > Viridiplantae > Streptophyta > Magnoliopsida > Fabales > Fabaceae > Pterocarpus > Pterocarpus macrocarpus. Next base: position 2,979,895 of record CM062518.1, read on the forward strand.
GAATAATAACTGCAACATATTAAGATACTGTAGCATTAATATACTGGAGACATAACATCTACACATGACTTTACTTGTACTTAAAGTTATGCAGATACATAAAATTTACTTTCCTTTCTTCATCTTCTGCTTATCATGCCATATTCCATAATATGATCACCATATCATACCCCATCGGGATGTGATCGCCATGTCACATTCCTTAGGAATATATTCTTCCTGCCACGTCCCAGAGTATGATTGCCATGTCATACTCCATCGGAATGTGATCGTCATGTCACATTCCTTAGGGTGTGGGATCATTATGTTATATTCTAGAGTATGATCGCCATGTCATACCCCATCAGAGTATGATCGTCATGTCATGTTCTTTAGAAATATAGACTCATCATCATATCTTTTATCATAAAATCTTTACATGCCACTATAAATTTCTGGTACTTACACTAGCTGGATCATGCTATGCCTCATGTAAGCCCTATCCCCTATACTCACACTAGCTGGGTCAATGCCATGCCTCATGTGAGTGGGGTGTTTGCATATGTTTTAATTTTTAGTCTTTAGTCTTTAGCCTCTACTGCCCTTAGATAGCCTGATCTGGGAGTGAGCTCGTCAGCTCAACTCGTGACCGTCGTTACACAGACTAACCCACAGGGGACCCACTGCCTCTAGGTCGGAGGGACTCAGTTGGCCATCTACCTCCAACATAGAGGGACCCACGTCTTTATCGTTTAAATGCCTTCACAGGGAGGGATTCAATGTGCAATTGTCTCCAAGTGAAGGGACCTACATCTTATCTTATTTAACTGCCTTCACAGGGAGGGATCTCAAACAATTGCCTCCAGGGGAAGGGACCCACATTTAATATATTCACATTCTTTCATTTTCATGCACAATCAAGCATAGACATGCGAAATGTACTCATACATATGTTTCATCATTTATTTTCATATACCTCATATCATACTTAAATCATTCTTGCATATAGAATTTTCACATATATATTCATAATTGTATAGCTATTCATATCATAAATTTCTTGTAACATAAACATTTATAGTTTCATAGACTTCTGCCATAAATTCGGCAGTATAACGGATCAAATTCGTTTCCCCATGAATAGTGCTAGTTCTCACGGACAAATCCGTCATAGCAATATAATCAATCTAACATATCTATTAATGTAAAACTTGCAGCCGTCAATTCAAGCCTTATATGTTCACTAACACTTGTGAAACCATCAATTTGGTCATTTCTGCCAATTCTATTCAGTTTTGTCCGAATTTTTGTATAATCCACCTTTGCTTCTATTCAACTCATTTAAACCTGTCTATGTGTCTAGTTTTCAACCCTTTTAGTCCCATCTCATTTTGATATGTGTAGCTCAAGATATTTAAATTTTGCCTCAGCCTATTTGGTCACTGGTCCGAATTATACTCTTGGAAGTAAAAATTCACTAAAAATCGAAACCAAGCTCAAATGATACAAAATTGATGTTATATCAAAGCTAACAGGACAAACTTTCATTTACAATAAGTTTCATTTCATTTGCTTTAGTATAGCTTGAGTTATAAGTCCTGAAATTCGACCTTCCTGAACTACCCTATTTTGGCCTAGTTTGGACATAGGGTAAATTCCTCAAACCATTGGAAACAACTGGGATCATAACAAACTCGAAATTTCATAATGGAATGTTCTCCTATGTGTAAGCTTTCTAACAAAGTTAGTTTCACTCAATTTAGAGTTGTGTAGGGTGAGTTACACCCTTCTCAAGTCACACTGCCCGGATGAAAGTCCTGATTCCTAGGTCAACCTTCAAAAATTCATATCTCGTTCAATATTAGTCTAATGGCCTTATATGATATATGTATGGAAAGCTCTGAATGTCTACTTTCATATAAAAATAGTTTCATTAGATTTAACCGGATATAGACGGAGCTGTACACTCTGCCATCCGGACTGCCGTGGAGCTTCTCACTTAGGCAGCATTATAATCCTCCACTTCTCCTAGTTTTCTTCTTCTAACTTTAATTCCAACTCAAGATTTTATATCAATCCAATCATAATCCATTATATACATCCAATATATCATCAAATACATGAAGAAGAGTAAAATTTCATGCAGCCATAGTGCAAAGAATTCAAGAACAGAAATGGAATCCTATCTCAAATTGATGTAGAAACTAGTTAGAATTGAGCTCTTGATGGAGGAAGTGGATGAGACTTGGAGTTTTGAGGAAGTGAAGTGAAGATTGGAGAAGGGAGAGTGAGAAATGACTAGCTGAGGAAGGAGCACGAGAATGAGGAAGTTAAAGGGAATAAATAAGGTTTTGTGAAGCATTGGTAGTTGGCTTTGTGGGTTTTGATTGGTTGAAATTTTGTGATTGAAGTTTATCCATGTCTCTCGCTTTTGTGGCTAAATTACTCTCCACGTCGCCCCCAAAAGTGGAACTCGCTTCCATTCTATCTGAAATCGAAACTCGTCTCGATTCTACTTAAAGTCGGAACTCGTGCCATTTATTTGACACTCGGAGATGAAATCGGATATCAGAAATCTTGTTTGGTTTATTCGACACTTGGAAGCAAAGTCGGATGTCGAAAACCATGCAAAACTTATTTGAAACATAAGGTCGAAGGTCGAAAATTATACAGCACACAATCACCTTAAAATCGAGAGTCAAGGACAAGAATGTGAAACCCAAAATACTTAAACCCGGAAGTTGAGGAAGTTACGTAAACTTGGAAGTCGAGAACTAGGACGCTTTAAAACTCTTATTACACGAAATTCTAAAACTCGGTCCAGGATCAATCTCGAAGATCGATTCTAAGCATAACACCGGAAATCGGAAATCAGTCCTTAACTTATATAATCTTGGAACTTCCAATTCAATCTCAGAAGTTGGTCATAAGCAAACTCGGGAACACCAATGAAATGAAAAGCTCTTGGGAATAAACTCGGGGATCGGAGCTCGTGAAAAATTTGATCGAACTTGGAGATCAACTCAAAGATCTGATCTCGCGTCCATTTCTGGTTGAGATCAACTCGGAGATCGAAATTCTTGAACATTCTAAATCAAACCTAAGGTCAGAAAACGGAAGTCATAGCCATTTCATTTGAAACTTGGATATGAAGTCAGAGGTCGAACATCATGTAACATTAAGTCGGAAGTCGGAAATTATGTAATATATTTGGAACTTGAAGTCTTAGGTCGGAACTCGGAAACCACTCCATTTAATTTGAAACTTGAAGATGAAGTTGGAAATCGGGACTCGTGGTGGATGTTACATGATGCGAGTGCTGAGCTCAACCAAATTAAATTACCAAAATTACATTTGTAGAACAGGTGCAATTTGTGTTGTTTCTCGAATGACCATACATACTATTATTAAATTGTTGACAGCTAAGAAAAAAGGGGGGGTTTTGTTTGCTTAAAAAATATTAAAATAATATGAAAAAATTATGAAGAAAAACAATAAATCAAAATAACCAACCCAAGAACTAATCGAAATATTTAGTTATGGTCTGTCATAGATCAAAAAGATATTTTTATCCTAGTTTCATAGTTTTTCCAAGTTGAATTGAAAGCTCGAACTCAACCTGGTATTCTCAATTAGGGAAGCTCCTAGAATTCAAATAATCAAAGATACATAAATTCACGAAATAGTAAAATTCACGAGGATCAAGACTAGTTTAAAAACTAGAATATGAAAAACCTAAGAACACGAAGCCGTAACCCAAGTCTCTGTTTTCAAATGATAAAATCAAAATTAAGCAATCCAAATTTTATCACAAAACTCAATTTAAATCAACATAAGGAGAAGCCTCGTTCATGAAAATCAAAATTGAGAAGAAAAAGAAGAGAAAGAGAGATGAAACTAAAATAACAGATGCATTAAAGAAAAAAGATTTCATGACCAAACCAAATATCCTTCAAGGTTCTTGAGTTGATCAAAAAAGCTTAGCTCTCCATATTGCCTTGGAAGACATCAAAATAAAATCTTGAGAGTAGAAGAAAGAAAGAGAGAAGAGACGAAAAAGAAGGACTCCTAAACTTGAGAGAGAAAAAGTTGTGTGTCTCTTTTTTTTATTTTATTCCCATTTTTCTATCTTCCCTTAAAAATAAAACCCTAAGAACAATAAAACTCAATATTGCCTTCAAAGTCCACATGATGCTCTGCCTCTTAGCTTTAATTGGAGATATGATTTGCATTAATTGGAGATTTGATGAAAGATTTATGCCAAAAATACTCTACTAATATGTCCTACAACAACTATGATTTTCAAGCAATTCAATGGCCTTCAAAACGCGGTCCTTTGGCTTAATGTCCTGAAGAAAAGTTGTAGCCCTATCTCTTAGCTTTCATTAGCACTGATTTGATCTCAATTGGACTCCTGTAGGCCAAGTTATGGCCCAATTACTATACACTACTCAGGTTCTAGTGATAGCAGCTCTGTTATGATTTTATGCCCCAATTTGACCCATTAAACACCTAAATTAGCTTTCAACTTCTCATCAAAGTTGTAGAGTTTTCTCTTAACTTTCCTACCATGTAAAATATATAATTTTTTGACGTCCATAACTCAAGATATACCCAAAATATAGAAATACTATAAAATCCCAATAATGCTTAAAAATAGAATTAAGCCCAATTAAAGCCCAAACTCTTAAAATATGTCCAATGTTAATCAATTAAGTACAAGAGGTTGAAGAGACTAAATATGAGGGTTAATCAATATATCAAAATATTACTTATTAAATTCCCCCACATTTAACTTTTTGCATGTCCTCATACAAAATCTAAGACAGGCTGTAAGGTTGAAAATGAAACACAAACTAAACAACTAATCTAAGACTAAAACACACCAACTCTAAAAATAGAAAAATAACAATCACCAAAATAAACTTACTTTCAATTGATCTTCAATAGTGCCAAGTTTAGATGCAAGTAGAACATACAAGGCATCAAGAATTCTCAATAGTCAAAACACATCTACTCACCTCTCCCAAGTGCAAGCAAAGCAAAATCATTCCAAATGCATAGACCAAGCAAGAAGGACCTCACAAGGTAGTGTATCAAGCACTCAACTTTCAAGTGTGTAGGTTCAACCATATCACTCAAATCACCTCATTAAAAAATGCACTACCATAGGCTTGCTTATCTTCTACTTCTCCACTACTCTACATTATATGCACACACAGATCAAGAAGACTTTATTCAAGGTTGTAATGGGGCTAAAGTAAAATATGGGAAATAATGAGGATATAACAAGGTAAAACCAAAGAGAATAGGAGAACATTAGCAAAGACATGAGGTCAGAGCTCTCCCCAAATTCGAACACTGTGCAAACAACTCTCTTTATTCCATCTTTTCTTACTTCAAAATTGCCCCAAACTTATTCTATTTTCTTTTTTTTTTTTTTTGTGCAATAGCATGCACTTGCACCCCCGCACTTGCATTAACATAAACTCTAATGATAACTAATGTCATTGTATTCCCTAAGGCTAGGTAGAATCATAGTTTTTCACTTTAGACTTGTAAAATGCTAATACAAAGAATGGTCAATAAGGCTCAAGGGGGTTAAGCAAGGAAAAAAAATATACAAGGATGGCTATATGGCTAAAGCGGCTAAATGAAATGAATGTCTCTATCATGTTCGTATATGCAAATGAAAAGGTAGCCTCAAAGAGAATCAAGGCAAGTTCTAATGTGACAAAGTCTAAGAGAAAAAGACACACAAGAAAGAAAAGAATGGCATGTGATGTATCCATATAAAATATGGCTCAAAAGCTCACAAGGGTCACGTCCAACACACTCAGTCCAAGCAAATCAAGATCAACCACAAAACATGCAAAGTATAAAGATGGAAAAGTATCATGCAATCATGTTGGATCCTCTATCCTAGAATGTCTCAAGTTTAAAACTAAACAAACTCCCAAAAAAAAGAAAGCAACAAGAAAAGAAATTCCTCCCCCACACTTAAATTCTACATTGTCCTCCATGTAGCTAGGAAAGAATCAACAAATCAACAACAAGTAAAATAAAGGAGGGAGAGAAACATCCTTATTATAGGTAGTGGGCTTCTCACAAGTGGACTTCCTCTAGTATGGGTTCTAGAACCCCTTCATGAAAGAGTTTGAGGTAATGTCCATTAACTCTGAAGACTTTATTAGTGTCCAGGCTGGTAATCTCAACTGCACTATAAGGAAAAACCTTAGTCATAACAAAAGGACCTATCCATCTAGAATGGAGCTTAGCAAAAATGAGCTTGAGGTGAGAGCTATAGAGGAGGACTTTCTAGCCAAGGGAGAACTCCTTCCTAGAAATCATTCGATCATGGAGTGCCTTTGTCATTTCTTTTTAGATTCGGGAGCTTTGATAGGCCTCCATGCAAAGTTCCTCCAACTCTTGTAACTACAATCTTTGCTCAGCTCTAGCTTGAGTGAGGTCCATGTTGCATTGCATCATCGCCCAGAAGGCCTTATGCTCAATCTCCACTGGAAGATAGCATGCCTTGCCAAAGACAATCCTATAGGGGTCATCCCAATAGGTGTTTTGTAGACAGTCCTATAAGTCCAGAAAGCATCGTCAAGCCGAGCATTCTAATCCTTCCTACCAGGCTTCACCATTTTCTCCAAAATCTGCTTAATCTCTTTACTGGACACCTTAGCTTGACCATTAGTCTGGGGGTGGTAGGTTGTGGGCACCTTCTGCGTAACTCCATACTTTGGAAGCAAAGCCTCCATGCTTTGGTTGCAAAAATGTGAACCTTGCTCACTGATGATAGCCGTCAGGATTCCAAATCTGCAAAAAATATATGACCCAACAAAATCCACAACAACTTTGGAATCATTAGTTTGAGTGGCCTTGGCCTCCACCTATTTAGAAACATAATCAATAGCAAGTAGTATGTAAATAAAACTAGAAAAAGTAAGAAAAGAGCCAATGAAATCAACAGCCTATACATAAAAAATCTTACAAAATAGCATGGGTTGCTAGGGCATCTCATTCCTTTGGGAAATACTACTTGATCTTTGGCATTGTTCACAAGACCTACAAATCTTATATGCATCATAAAATAGGGTAAGCCAATAAAATCCAGAGTATAAAATCTTTCTAACTATTCGCTGAGGCCCAAAATGCCCATCACCTGCAAGTGTATGACAAAAGCTAAGAATGGAATGGAACTCATTATTAGCCACACATCTCTTAATCACCTGTGTAACATCCACCAGATTTTTAATTGTTTTTCGCCTAGTTATTCGGTTTTTATCGAATAATTGAAATTAATTAAAATTTGACTAAATATTTATTTAGGATCAATTAATTAGCAATTAATTGAGTTTAGATATAAGGAAATTGAATTAGAAGCATAGAAGGTTTCATAGAAATTTTCTAAAAACCGATTTACCGATTTAAAGGAAATCGGTAAGATTTTGGTATTTTAAACTGTTGGAACCGAACCAATAGAATTATATGCCCAAAACCCTATGACTCAAAGGCTGAATACTCAGCCATTTAAGCCCTATGGGTGGCGCCACCAAGGCCACAAGAATGAAGGGAGTTGGCTGAAATTCAGCCTTAAGTTCTCAACCAATCAAATTGCAAGTTTCCAACTACTTCCTCAAAGTTTTAATAACATATTCCTTCCTTTTCCCTTCAGCAAAACTTGCGCCACCTTCTCTCCTTGTTTCAGCCTTCTTTTCTCTTCTCTTCTCAACCAACTCCATCAAACCTTCAAGCTTTGATAAGTTTCCATCAACTTGAGCTCAAACTTAGCAAAATCACACTTAAAGGAGGTAGAGATTCAACTTTATTCTTGTCTTCTTGGATATGGGTAACTAATTTGGGGCTTTTGTTTCTTACTTCTTGATGTGATGATTGACTGAATATGATGATCTTCGGCTGGTTGTTGGCTATTTTTGTGTTTAAAAATCGATTAAGGAGTAGAAAATGATGAGAATAGAAAGATGTGAGAGGCTGGAAGACCAAAATTCCTCAGCAGTCCATACGGTGGAGTGTACGGCTCCGCCTACAGCCGTTTAAATTTGATGAAACTTTTTTATGTGAAACTAGACATTCATGGATTTCCATACATATATAATATAAGGCCATTGGATTAGTATTGAGAGAGATATGAATTTTGGAAGTTTGACCTAGGTTTTTGAGTTTAATTTTGGGCAAACTGGGTTGTTCAGGGCAAAACTTGCCCTATACTACTTGGAATTGAATGAAACGAACTTTGTTAGAAATCTTACACATAGGCGAATATCCCATAAAAATTTCAAAGTTAGATAAGGTCTCGTTTGCTCCCAGTGGCTCGAGAAAATTGCCCTATGTCCATACCGGGCCAAAACAGGGTAGTTTAGGAAGTCAAATTTCGGGGCTTATAACTCAAGCCCTGCTAAAGAAAATGAAATGGAACTTCTTGCAAATGAAAGCTTGTCCTATTAGCTTTAATATGATACCAATTCATATGATTTGAACTGGTTTCGATTTTTAGTAGATTTTTACTTTTAAGTGTGTAATTTTGGCCAGCTACAGGGCAGGCCGAGCTAAAACTTAAATAACTTGAGCTATATTTATCAAAATTAGATGGAACTAAAGAGGTTAGAAAATAGACACATAACACTCTAACATATCCAAAATTTAGGTCCAGATGAGTTAAATAGAAATTATGGCTTGATTTACAAAAATTGGGTTGAATAAATGTGCTGAGATAGCAACCATGTTCTAAATGCAACAATTGTTCCTATGAAATTGATGATTGAATTGTGAATGAAGTGTTATGATATCTCTGAAAAATTGATTTTCTGAGTACTGGCACTATTCATGGGAAAGCGGACATATTCCGTTATGCTGCCGAATTTCGGTAAAGCTTGTGCATGAGTTATAAGATACATTCAGATACACGTGTATTTTTCAAGAATTCATAAAGATTATGTTATGATAAAAGTTCCATGATACTTGGGCCAGCCCTGGATTAAAGTTAAGGGGAATAAATCGGTGGAAAGGTTGGGGAAAGTAAACTTGGCATTCCTGTATAGGAACGAACTCGATCCTAAAAAGCAGACTATTACCAAGAGTTTGAATGGCCAAGAACTCCCGGGGACTAAATAGTGGAAAAGTTTATGAAGATAAGTTTAAGAATAAGTTTTTTCATGGTTGCATTGAGTAGTCATTATAAGTTGTTTACAGTTTGACTGTGATGTTTACCTATTGCTGTATGTTCATTTATTCTGCTCATTATTCTGTGTATCACTATTTAATAGTTTAATCTGTTTCTTATGCTGTCTTAAGTAAAATTGAACCTTGCCTCAGATTAGACATTTTCTTAAACTTATTAAATGTGAATAGTTTAATTTGATCCCATGTTTTTATAATTAAATAAAAACCGAGGCAACTAAGAATGAATGTGATGTCAGTTGAATACCGTACTCGAATCCTACTGAGAATTTCTTTAAATTCTTATCTCGCTTTGTATTTCCGCATCATTCTTAGACCCTGGTGATAGACTTGACAGCCACCCTGTTTATTGAGATCCCTGACCTGCAGCTCCACCATGACCTCGAGTTGGACTCATTGTACATAGCTGGCTCCTGCCATTTTTGCCTCTACCTTTTTAGCAATAGAAATTTTGCTGTTCCCTTATTTCACCCTGCTTTTGACCCTGCCGCTCCGTATTTTGCGGTTCCGTTGCATGTAGCACACCCACCTCCAGCACCCGTAGCACTTGCAGCTCCCGCTAGCCCTCCACCAGAGTCACCTCCATAGGTGGTTCCAGACATTCCGCTTAGTTTTGAGAGCGATTCTTCTAAGGCTACTAGCTCATCATCCTCCTCTTCGGGACCGAGTGCTGACTACTCTCCAGCCGGGTCCGGTATGTTGGCCACCTGACCGAGTCGGTCCCAACCGCAGGTTGCATTATACAGCATGGCCCTCTTTTGGTAGTGTGCAGCATTGGGTCATAGACTTAGCTGTATGTATATTAGTTAGTTTGAAATATCCTCTGAGGACCCCATAGGATCGTTTTTGACTGACACGGGCCTTATGTCTTTTTGGTACACAGGCCCCACTTATGTATCATCTTTTGGAACCTGTATATAAACTGAAGCGTTGGCTTCCAGCATATATATATATATATATATATATATATATATATATATATATATATATACAAATGATGATATATTACCTGTCTTTATCTTTTCTGTTATGCTTTTTATTAAATTTTGTTATGTTCTACAATACGGATCACGTTTATTATATACAGCATGTCATTTCTTAAATATATTTCGTCAAATATATATATATATATATATATATATATAAGAGAAAAAGAGACTATAATATAATGAGTACAACTATAGACAGAATACTAACACAGTAACGCAATTTACTCAATTTCATGCTATGACTTAAGCATAACATTAAATTTGTAGGGTGTTACAACTTGGTCACTACAAAATCTCCACAAGTAAGGGTCATCCCATACATAATACTTAAACTCATTCTTAAGCTTACTAATCTAAGCTCTAGTAAAATGTTCAAGTAAGATATTGGCAACCAAGTAATTAACAATCTCAGCAAACCAAGGTATAATGTTATGAATATGCAATAAATACTCATCAGGAAAATCATCATCAATAGGGAGAGGGTTAGAAGGGGGCCTCTCAATCTAGCTCAAGTGATCAGCCACAAGGTTCTCTGCTCCACTTCTGTCTCTAATCTATGTCAAACTCTTGGAACAAGAGCATCTACCTAATCAATTGCAGCTTCGTATCTGGTTTCTTCAAGAGGAACTTCAAAGCTGGATAGTTAGTAAACACAACTACCTTAGAACCAAGCAAATAAGAACAAAATTTATCTAAAGCAAAAATAATAGCTAAAAGATCCTTTTCAGTGGTGGTGTAGTTGGATTGAGCAACATCCAATGTCCTTGAAGCATAATATATTACATGTGGCAACCTGCCCACCTTCTATGCAAGGACAGCTCCTATTGCATGATTTGAGGCATCACACATGAACTCAAATGGGAGTGTCTAATCTGGTGGCTTGATGACAAGGGTAGTGCTTAATGCTATCTTTAGCTTGTCAAATGCCTCATAACACCTATCATTAAAAACAAAATCCATATTCTTTTGTAGCAGGTTGGATAGTAGAAGGGCAATCTTACTAAAATATTTAATGAACCTCTTGTAGAAACCTACATGGCCAAGAAAAGAATGAACCTACCATACACATGCGGGGTAAGTCAAAGATAAAATAACATCTACCTTAGCAGGATCTACAACAATGCCTATACTAGAGACTACATGACCTAAAACTATACCTTGATATACCATGAGATGACATTTCTCAAAATTAAGCACAAGGTTAGTCTCAATGCATCTATGCAATACCTTAGCTAAACTATCCAAACATGCATCAAAAGAAGAATCATAGACAGCAAAATCATCCATAAATACCTCCATGCACTCCTCTAGCAAATTTGAAAAGAAGCTCATCATGCCGCACTAAAATATGGCTGGAGCATTATAGAGGTCAAAGGGCATCCACCTATGTTAGCTCCAATACTCTTCAGAAACTGTTTTGTGGTTATAAACTAGAATGAGCATTAAGGTTTTGATGAATACCAAATCAGAGTTTAAGTTAATCTTGCTATATATGAATGAATTGCTTCTAGAAGTGTTTTCTTTCGTAATCATGTGCATTATGTGCTTGAGAATCAACAAAGCCGTGTTATCCATTGGTATTTTAATTTGAATATAGTTAATATGGAATATATGCTTTGTATACTTCTTAACTTATCATGGAAGAAATAGGAAAGAAGGTTTAGAAGGATGAAACAACAATATCAAAAGGGAAAATAGTGCCTCAAGAGCAAATACCATTCATCTAGAAAGATGACTTAGTCTAGAAGGGAAAATCTCTAGAGACATGCTTCTCATGAAGTGTTACACCTTCAAAGCTTCCTTTGCACGCTTCAATAGACAAATTCAAAAAGTCAAAAAGGTAATTTGACAAGATAAAGAAGAGGCGCTGACAAGTCTAAATAGTTGGCAAACCAACAAATGGCTACTTTTCCATTTCTGTGTAAGTCTTGAAGAACGGGAAAAATGAAGGTTATTTTTTCTCTATTTAGTCGTAGACTAGCAGACCAAAAGAATCACAAGGATCAAGGGCTGCAAGCTTCAACTATTATATTTCGAAGTCTATATAAGGCTGGAAGTCGAAGAAAGAATAGTTAGACTGTTTTGAATATTTGCTATGTAAAAAGAACTTCATTCTTTCATCCTTCTCAATTGTCTAAAGCACTAGAAAGTTACTCATCGTAACTTTAGTCTATAAGAAAATCTTCTCTTCTGGTCTGTAATAGTTAATATTCTCTCTTTGAGAATTTAGAGAAGTCTCACATAAAGTACTTCATAGTCCATTCTTTGTTGAGAAAGTTAGTGTGGGTGTTCAAACAAAACATCTTATTCACATCATTTGTATTAGGACCCAGTAGTGGTCAGTGAGAAGCTTGGAGAGATTAGAAAAATACTACTCATTTGTGAAGCATGTAGAGGCTAGGAAAATACTACTCGTTTGTAAAGCTTGGAGAAGCTTGGACAAAGAATACTCGTAGAATATAAAATTTCAACAAAGAAGTTGGGGACTGGAAGTAGACAAATGGTTTGGCCGAATCAGTATAAAAATCTCTTGTGTGATTATCTCTATCTTTGATCTTGTTATTTGATTTTACCACATAGGTTCAACTCTATTTAAACTTTATCTGAAACAAAGTTTATTTTTGTTTTATATATAACTTAACTATTTTATAAACTAGCAAAATTGCTTCCGCAATCCAAGTTTTGAACTTGAGATAAATCATTTTACTAAAGTTTTCAGATACTAAAGTCTCTTAAAAGCATGATTTAACGCCCCTTCTCATGTTATCCCATCCAACAGCCTACAAACATGGGTGCTAAAGAGACATGTGAAAGTGGTATTTTCTTGATCCTTTAGTGTTATATGAATCTGGAAGTACCTAGTGTAGCCATCCAAAAAGCAGTAGTAAGACTTCCCTACTATGTGCTCTAGCATTTGATTAATGAATGGCAGGGGGTAGTGATCCTTTCGAGTTGCCTAGTTCAACCATCTATAATCAATGCAAACTTGCTAGCTATTCTACACCTTGGTAGGAATCAACTCATTTTTCTCATTAGCTACAACTATGATGCCCATCTTCTTCGGAATAACCTGAACTGGGCTCACCCACTTACTACCTGAAATTAGGTAGATGATGCCAGCCTGTAGTAATCTAGTCACCTCCTTCTTCAATACATCCAATATTAGTAGATTAAGCCTCCTTTGTAGCTATTTCACTGGCTTAGCTCCCTCCTCAAGTAAAATCCTATACATACATGTGGAAGGACTGATACTAGGAATATCTATCAGTGTCCACCCAATTGCCTTCTTATGCTCTCTCAGCACCTAGAGTAGTCTCTGTTCATGATCATCAGAGAGACCCTTAGCCACTATCACAGGTAGCTGCTCATCGTCTCCTAGGTATGCATACTTTAGGCGGTCAAGAAGAGGCTTCAATTCTAGCTTTGGCAGCTGGACTATAAAAGGAAGTGGCTGGACAGGATTAAAGACACTTGCTGCATGAATCTCCTCAACAGCATTAGGACTTTCTAACTCATCTCCCATCAAGAATGTATCCATCTCAGCACACTATAAACACAACTCAACACCTTTACATTGATCGCAAATGTAGTAGTCCATTGAGCCATCCATACTACATAACTCTGGAAACACCTCATTCAGACTGCTATGAACCTTTTCAACCAAATCATCAATAATATCTATGTGAAACACAGAATTATCCTCCATGGGGTGTTTCATGGCATCTACAATGTTGAACCATACAATGCTATCATTGAATTCCATGGAGAGGGCACCTGCATGTACATCAATCTTAGTCATAGTTATCTTTAAGAATGGCCACCCCAAGATGAGTGAGGCTGCACTACTGGGCATCTCAACCTCCATTTTTAGAATAAATTTGCAGGGAAAATCAACTCCTGCACTTTAACTAGATCATCTTCAGTCACTCCAACTAGATGAACGTTGCTCCTATTTGCTAGCTGAATCACAATACTAATTGACTTCAGTGGACCAAGCCTAACAGATCCAAAGATAGACATAGGCATGACATTGATCAAGGCACCAACATCAAGCATAGCATTCTTGAATTGACTTTGGCCTATGATGCATGGGATGGTGAAGGTCCTTACATCCTGGCACTTCTTAGGTAGTGGCTGGATCAATGCTGACATGTTCCTCCCTATACTAATTCGCTCATCACCCTTTAATTGCCTCTTGTATGTGCACAACTCCTTCAAAAGCCTAGTGTACTTCAGGATTTGCTTTATGGCATCCAACATGGGTATATTCACCTCCACCTTCCTAAATGTCTCCAACAATGCCTTGTCTGACTATTCTAATTTCCTACGCTGAGGGTTTCTCCATGGAAAGAGAAAAGGCATTAATTTTTGGTTTTCAGCAACCTATCGACTACCTGTAACTACTATTTTCATCTGCACTTGACTTGCATGTGCTTTCTCTATGGCTGCTTCATTCAACTCCTTAGCTGTAGTCACACTATCATCTATCCCCTAAACTGTCTTTGGTAAGGTCTTCCATGATCGCAGCATAATGGCATTGATATTCCCCTTTGGGTTGGGGACGGCCTGGGATGGAATCTGAGCTAAACCTTTAGACTATAGCTAGCTTAATAAGGCAATATGGCCCACCTAAGTCTACAAGTTTTGGATGGCGGCGTCAGTCCTTTGCTGGTAAGTAAGGCTACTTTTCACAAGTTGTTTCATCATGTCCTATAATGATGGCTCTAGTGAGGCAGTGGATGGATTGGGCTGCTGGGGTGTTTGCTGGAATGGAGGCACAATTTGCTGCCTGACATGTAGTGGCCAATACTTTTACTGTTAGAAAGGATATTGGGGTGGTGTGTTCCCATATCTCAGATTAGGATGATCCCTCCAACCAGGATTGTAAATGTTTGGATAATGGATCATACCTCTATTATAAGCTCTGGTATTGAGGCTTCATTGGAAGTATACCTGTGGTAGTTATTGTATGATCTTGAAGCATTGGTGTGTCTTCTTGCAGTTGAGGACATGCATCTATAAGGTGTGATGTAAAAGTAATATGCCACAAACTCTAGCAGGTTCTGGTGTGGCAGCAGGAGTAACATGTTGCCCCATAGCTAGTTGCCTTACTAATGATGTCAGCTCATCAATTCTATGCTCCATCCTCTGTTGATCTACATGTGCAATCTAACTAACTCCTCGAGTACCTGTAATCATCCTGGAGCTGAATTGCTGGGAATTTTATGCCATATTTGATATCAAAGCTCGAGTAGTAGCTAGTGTCTTATCAATGAGGGCTCTGCCACTAGCAGCATCTATCATACTTCGGTCCATAGGTAGCGACTCTCATAGAAATACTGGATCAACAATTGGTCACTGATATGATGATGTGGGCAACTAGCACATAACTTCTTGAACCTCTCCTAATACTCGTACAAGGTCTCTCCCTGTAGCTGACGAATGCCACAAATATGCTTTTTGATTGATGCAGTTCTAGATGCTGGGAAGAAGTTATCTAAGAATAGTCGCTTCATGTCTAGCCCCCCTGTGACAGCTCCTGGAGGTAGGTAATAGAGCCAGTCCTTAATAGCATTCGTTAAGGAGAAAGGAAGAGCTCTAAGCTTGATGTGATCCTCTTCAACTCCTTGTGGCTTCATGGTAGAGCAAACCATGTGGAACTCCTTCAGATGCTTGTGTAGATCCTCACCTGCAACATCGTGAAATTTAGGTTATAAGTGAATTAATCTAGATTTCAACTCAAAGTTAGCATCAATATTAGGATACCGGATACAAAGTGGCTGATATGCCACTTTGTATCAAGTATCCTAATATTGATTAAAATTTATTGGGACAAACAAGAACTTTACTTAACTGGATCCTATGAGCTGAGAATGTAGAAGCAAAACACTCACAACCAAAAATTTGAAGCATAGAGTGATCTGGATGTTTGTTATGTAAAACTTGAATAGGTGTTATGTTTGATAAACACTTGCTGGGAAGTCGGCTTAAAATATGAATAGCAAGGGAGACAACAAAGTTCCAAAAATGTTTTGGTAGATTGGATTGAAACACGAGCACTCAAGTAATGTTTAAAATATGTTGGTGTTTCCTTTCTATAATACCATTTGTTGAGGTGTCTTAACACATGATTGTTGATGAATGATTCGTTTGCTGTTAAAGAAACTAATATTGATTAAATTTTACTTAACGAAAACAAGTGACAAACCACTAGAACTAACTACATATATTGATTAAAATTTATTGGGTTTTGCTAACTTCCACCCTCTTCTTTTTGTGTGTTGGTGGAAGTTAGCAATGTCTATCACATTATGATTAGACAAAAATTCCCTTTTTTTATTTATTATATAACTTATATTTAGGATTATTATTATAATTTATCACTTCTCTTAGTAAAAGTAAATTCAAAAATATTTTTTCTCTTCTTTTCTCATATATGGTTGACCCACATAAAAATTTATTTTTCACAAAATTGAGGTTAGGAAAGAGGAGAGAGAAAAAAATTTAGATTTACTTTTATTAAAATAAATAAAAAATTACAATAATATCTCCTAAAAGTAAGTTATTTAATAAAAAAATAAGTGAGCTTTTTTTTTTTTAATTATGATATGGTAGAGGTTGCTAACTTTCGCCAACACAAAAAGAGAGGAAAGAAATTACCAAAACCTAAATTTAATTCACTAACCATTAATATTATATTTAAAGAAATAGCCATTTAATTTTAATTTTTATTAGCCATTACCTGTACAATGAATAGACTTTTTTTTTTTTATAACTTGTTAGATAATACAAAATTATAAATCAATTAAAATAACCATTCTAATATTGCGCTATTTATTGTTAAGGAAAAAATACTTTATTTTGTTCTTTCTCCGGAAATGAGAAATGCCTACCACTGGAGACAGGAGCGGAGCAAAATATTTTGTGTGAGGGGACCTAGCCGAACAAACGTAACATGAATGGAGAGCCTTTGTGGGTGAGTTAATGCTGGACCCTTCATGCAAAGTCCAGTACTGGTCATCTTGTTTTCACCCTTGGCTAATGGCTAGCACTTCGGTTTTTTCTCCGCCGCGTGCTGCCCACAAATTCTTTTGCTAGCGACATCTCTTTTTTAAGAGCATTGATACGCAAAATAACTGCAATGATTTCAGGTTTTCTGCGATTGACTAAGTGAACACTTTCAGACTACAGAGAGATTTCTTTAAATCTCCGTGGGATCATATGGCTGCTCTGAGGTTCCCTAAACCGGCACATCATAAAAGGAACAACAGATATGAAATTTTGTGATATCGCAGAAGAAACAAGAAGAGAGTGCTGCGATATGCCCTAAATGACAGAATCAAATGCAATGAACCTTAAAGTCGATGAATCTGACAGGGCTCCACAAAGGTTTTGCAACACTACATAGCTCAAAGGGATTTGGATATGCATTCCTCTGTTAATATCACTTATTTGTTAACATTTTCTTGAGGTAATAATCATCCAAAATGTTTGTCAACATAACATTGTAGAGGATCACTATATGAAATTTATTACATAAGTCTAATCAAGTACAAGAGGTTGCACTTTCTGCTTCAATGTAGCATGCAAGAATAATGCAGTTGTGATAAGATTAACATGATGTATGCTTCCCTGGTACCTAGAGAAAAAGCAGCAGCACTTGAAGAAAATCGCCGACAACGCGTGCAAATCATATCGTGGCAAATTCAATAGTTTTCTTCCCATCATGAGGCTTGCTGAAGAAATACTTGAAGTAGTCAGAGTATACAAGTTGTTTATATTTTGGTTGATCACCATTCTCCAGAACTTCTGGCAAAGGGCCAATAATAGCATCAGGTGCTGGGTTCACAAAAATTGGCAGAGAGATCCTGGTCTTGCTTCTGTTGGCAACCACTCGATGCTCAATGCTTTTGTACCTTTCATTGCTCATTATTTGTAGCACATCCCCAATGTTAATTACCAATGCTCCATCAACAGGAGGAACATAGATCCAACTATCACCATCCCTGCTTCTTACATAAAGCCCACCAATATCATCCTGTAGAAGGACAGTAATTGATGATATATCAGAATGAGGGCCTACCCCTGCTACTACTTCAGGATCAGGGCAAGCAGGATAGTAATTAAATGCAAGGATCATTGCACCCATTAATGAGTGTTCTCTTGCTTTGTCTAACTCGTTCACATTGAGTTGCTTAAGTAGCACCTTTAACAATTTTCTAATAAATGCTTCAGAATATTTCATATATTCAAGTGCTTGAACCCTGCAAGAAAGATAGCCAATGAACACAGATATCCACATCAATTATTAAACACTCATATGCAAAAACAAGCAATTTTTATATCCTGTCTCTTTGGGGACAAGTATATATAACAAGCCACATCTAGATCGTCTAACATGATAAAAGGGCCATGGGTAAAAGTAAGTCATTCACATTTGCACTTCATGTGTGAGTTCATCATGTATTAAACTTTTTACGGTCTTGGAAATTGCTTACACAATTTTGAGTGGGGGTGGTGGATAAGTAAAACCTTTCTCAAAGTGGCAATTCCAAGATTCAAACTTTTGACATTAGATCCAAAGTTAGTTACCAATGACATTTGGGTTCTTCGTGTTTCAACTCGGTTGGATAAATAACGTATGTAGTTCAGTGTACCAAATAAATGTTTTTTTACCCAACAAGCACCTCAACTACCAATTTCCCACAACCATAATAGGATATTATTAAAGAAGAAATTCAGTCTTCCCTTAATTAGTAGTTACTTATTCATATCCGACATAAAGAGATAATAAAAAATATAAACCTTGTACACAACCAAAAAATAATAAGAAATAAAGTTCCACTGCCTAGTATTACTTCCATCTGGTATCCACTTAAAATTGTGTATGATCTTAGATGACGAAATGAGAACCAACCATCAGTTCACTTACTTGCATATAGGAGGCCAATGTGCATGAATTTTCTCCTCTGAAGCATACACAAGCTGCAGATAATCCTTCCACTCCAGCACTGACTCAGCGTGAGGGCTAAAACTGGTGGCCAACCTCACGACATCAGGGGGAGAGTTCTCTTTCAGATGCTTCTTCTCCTCAGCTGGTAATTCAAAGAACCTATGCACTGCACCTTTCAGATCTTCAAGAACCTTGATGGGTATCCCATGATTCACTACTTGGAAGAAACCCCAGTTAGTGGCAGCGCTATAAATGGAGTCCTGGACATCTGGATCATCACAGTTTGTGAAATCAATGATGGGAATGGATTCTTGAGGGGCAATTTTGGTCTTGTCTAATCTAGCTTCGGGTGGTTGGACATATTGGCGAGGAACACTTGGTAGGTTCAGATCAGCTAGACCCTTTACTCCGTTGGCTTGGTTCACCAAGAAATCAACGATATTGGTAGGGGTGGACGTGGCAGAAATTTTTGTTTCCAGAGAAAGCGGTTGGGACTTGGAATAAGAGGAAGAAGCGTTATTATTATTTTTTTTAATGATTAATAAGAGGAAGAAGCTAAGAAACACAAATGGCCACCCTGTCGCGCGCGCGCGCTCTCTCTCTCTCTCTCTCTACGTAGTCTATCTAATGACAAAAGGTCAGAAACGTATCCAATTTTTCTTTTTCGTTTTTCTTGTTTTCAAAAAGAAATCCAATTTTGTTGTCGGGATATTCGAAGTTCCTTTCAGTTTAGTCCGGTCGCAAATTCGTAGTCAGATTTTACTTTCAAACGCTTCTAGATGCATTCAATTTATGAGTTTTATTAATAAAAGAATATATTACGAAACCTTGATAATTGGTCTTTTTTTTCTGATGAGAGATAATTGGTCTAAATTAAAAAACTTAGAAATATATTTCCATATTAAAAAATTTACAAGTATTGAAAGAACAATTCTTGTTTAATCTATATCTATATATATAAAAGTAAAAATTACTATATTTAGCAAATAATATGAATTCTAATTTGTAATTATTGCATGACCTATAGTGTTTTACGATTAAATTTTCACTCTAATTTACAATATATATAGTAAAATTCATTGTAACAAGTCATTAATGATACTTTTAAACATCATTTGATGATAATGTTATAAGATTATTATTATTATTATTATTATTTATGAATAAAATTCTACATTATAATAGATTATTTTAGTTAATCATAAAAGTTTAAATGTATCAAATATTAAAAAAAAAAGTTTGAATATATCAAGATAAAATGAATGATATGTGGTTTTATGTGTACATATAATTTGAAAAGGATTTATTTAAATTTTAAGTCAAAAGTTGCCACAGTATATAATTGACTAAAAATATAATAATTAAATGGTGAAAAAATTAAGATATATCATTTCAAAAACCTTATTAGTTAAAGGTCAGAAAATTATATAGGTTTGTTATGTAAAAAATTACAAATACAAAGTTAAAAAATTTAAATTACTTTTAAAAATATAGAAGATTATATTATTTTATATTAAATATTATATTTATAATTTTTATACAAAAATATGTAATTGAACAAAACTATATGGTATAGTTCTTTTGTTGGTAAATTGGAGGATTAGAAGTATGACTATTGCTTTCTAATTGACTGTTTTTGCATTAATTTCTACTTCATCCATTTTATTGATTAGTATATCTATTGTATTTGCTTCTTCGTATGGTTGGTCGAGTAACAAAAATGTAGTATTTTTTAGTACATCATTATGGATTAGATTAGTCTTTTTTAGTGGGTATTCTTAATTTTCTCATCTCTTGAAGCTATTTGTTCTAGATCAAAAATGAAATGAACCCTCCCCAAGGAGGGAATTCTTTTGAATTGTGAGGCACATTAAAAAAAAAATGGAATATATAAACCCCCAAAATAAAGAAAACTAAGATATTATAGGGAGGGGTCAAACTTATTCTATTGAAAAAATCTTCTATCTTATATATAATATTAATCAAATAGCAAAAAAGATTAAAATATAATATTTTGAAAACAAGGTAATGCAAGGTGAAAAATCTATTTATAATATAATATTTATAATATAAGATATTATGTATTTTAATAAAAAAATTTTAATAAAGATATATTATGCAATAATAATAAATTGAAATCAAGATTGATCATTAAACTATATTGGATTATACTTAGTAAAATATATATTTTTTATGCATAATTATATATTATATTAACAAAAGTGACTTCACAAAAAAGGTTATGCGTGATTATAGTTGGCAAGTATAAAAAATAGATAAATTATATTAAAAATATTACCTACAATAAAGTATTTAATGAATTCAATATATCTTTGATCTATTTTATTGTGTAAAATAATTAAAATAAATCTTAATTCATTATACCATATCTAATTTTTAATTGCTATAATAATTATTTTTAATGGTATTCTAATTAAAAATAATTATAAAAAATATAATCAAAGCTGTGCAATGCACGGATATTCTATCTAGTCTAGTATTAAGTAAAACTCACTGCACTTAAAATTGTTCTTTCAGTTAATTATTGCATGACCTATATCTGTTTGCAGTTAATATTTACTCTAATTGGCGGCTAAAATTTACTGTAATGTATAATTATTACTTGATTCAAGTAGTAAGGTCATTTGCTATTAACATTCATTTTCATTTTCACTATTAGAAAAAAGATTCACTCTCATTTACAATTATTACATCATTCAAGTAGTAACAATATTAATCTTGTATCTTTAAATATAATTAGATTAAAATTTAAATAACTACTTTGATTTGTTAGCTCATAATAACATTATTTTTGTAATTTTAATTTTGATAATTAATCTACTTCAAATTCTTTCCGAAATTTAAAATTACATTTATTTTTAAGACAACAAATAAAATATTTTTACTTCTAAAATATTAAATAGTCAAGTTTGAAGGAAGAAATGGCCTTAACATCCTCGAAAAATATTAATTTCGTGTGATACGTTATTTAGTTACATATAACAATATATTTATCTATGAATTTAAAAAGTTGAAATTTGTAGCACCCTCCCAAGTATAATACTTTGCTTAAGTCATAGTACTATATTCGGGAGATGTTATTGTTTCTTGAACGGACCTTGTCTGATAGCAGCCTTTAGCCATTTTCAATATTTCTTGAATTACCTGGAGATAATACGGAAATAAACATAGAAGTAAGAATTTAAAATTCTCTATAGGATTCACTAAACTGTCAAACATAGTGCTATCTTATTATCTCTAACTGCTTCGCTTTATTATGAAAGAGGTGAACATGCCAAATAAATTATTCAGTTTTATAGTTTGAAAACGTATTATCCGAAGCAAAGTTCATTTTTATTCGCACTTGAATCAGTATGGAAGTAACATGGTAAATGCATAATTCATATTTAGAATAATAGTAACAATATATTCAGATATAATAACTTCGGCATACTAAGAATTTGGAACATATATATGCAAATACTTCAACTTGGACTGATGCAATAGCACTTGTAATTTCTTTAATTTTCCTTAACCTTCTTTCTTGACACGCCTAGATATTACGTATTGCCATCCCTAGGGTGTCTGTATATATCTATACTTGAGCGTTACATATCACCGTTCTCAAGCATAGCCTTACTCAACTTTTTTGGTATACCTAGGCGTTATGTATTTCCGTCCCTAGGTTGCTTGTATGTGTTTGCACTTGAGCGTTATATACTGCCGTCCTCAAAGTGCAGTCTTTCTTAATTTTGTTTACTCTGCTTAGCACATTTAGGCATTACGTATCGCCATCTCTATGATACTTGCACATGTCTACACTTAAGCATTATGTATTGCCGCAGGCTTTCTTATCTTCTTTTCAAATATTCATGCTTGCATGATATACATGTGCATCACACATAAATATTAACTTATAAATATTCACAAGTATCACTAATCTCTGCTATATATATATATATATATATATATATATATATATATATATATATATATATATATATATATATTTATATTTATTTATTTATTTATTTATATTTCAATACATAACCTTGGTTTTGAATTAGGTTTCTGCCATTTCTTTTTTATTCTGCCATTTTTTTGTAAATTAAGCCATAAATTCATCTTAACTCATTTAGACCTGAATTTTGGATATGTTGAAGTGTTATATGTCTAGTTTCTAACCTCTTTAGTTCCATTGAGTTTTGATATATAGAACTCAAGTTATTGAAGATTTACCTAGGCTTGTCCTATACTAGATAGATTTAAGCTCTGTAAAGTAAAAATTCACTAAAATGGAAAAACTAATTGAAATTATACAAAACCTATATATTTTAAAGCTAACTGAACCAATTTTCATTTTCAATAAGTTGCATCCCTTTTGAATAAATAGAACTCAAGTTATGAGCTCTTGAAGTTGGCTAACTTGACCTACCCTATTCTAGCCTGGTTAGGACTTGGGGTGACTTTCATAAATTACTAGGAACAACAGAGATGAATTTGGTTCTAAAATTTTTATAGCATGTTACTTATGTCTTGAATTCCTAATAAAATTGGTTGCACTCAATTTGAAGGAGTATGGGGCAATTTATACCCCTTGAAATCTAGTCTGCTCAAAATTAGGGATAGAATTCTAGGGTTAATTTTAAAAAAACATATCTCACTCAATACTAATTCAATGACTCTATATTTTATATGGTTTGAAAGCTTTAAATGTCTAGTATCAAATAAAAGTAGGTTCATCAAGTTTTGGTGGTTGTAGATAGCTCCGTACACTCTGAAAGTATGGACGCCGTGAAGTTTTCTAGGTTTTCGGATTCTAATTTGCTACCTTTCTTGTTTTTCATGCAAGATTCAATCCTAATTCAACCAAATACTTGCCAAACTAGCCATAAATCATCATATATCCTCAATTAGATGAGTAGAGCAAGATTTCTTAATAACCACAAATTCACTAAAATCAAACAAGAACTTGAATCCTACCTTAAAATTGAAACTTGAGCTTGGAAGATGGAAGCCTTAAGCGTGAAAAGTGGTGTGGGATGAAGAAGTAAGAGGAAGAGGATGAAAAGGGGAAGCAATATGAGGGAGAGAGCTCAGCCTTCTTGATGCACAAAAATAAGGAGGAGGAAAATGAGGAATTGTGAGATCTCATGACACAAGGTAGTTAGGAGTTTGGCACTTGATTAGTGGTTGGGTTTGTGGTGATTGTTAAGCCATTTTTCCCCATTCTTTGGCTGTAGCTTGTTGCCACTTTGGCGGGAAATGGTGGCTGAATTTCAGCCACTTATGCTAGGGTTTTCATCACATAATCCTATTATAATCCTATTGATTCTGATTCTCAAGGTTTAATATATCGAATCTTTATCGATTTCCTTCAAATCGGCAAGTCATAACTAAATGGTTTTGAGAGTTCCTATATATCTATCTTGCTTAATCTCTCTAATTAACCTTCAATTAACTTCTAAGTAACTTTATAGATTCAATAAAATCGAATAAATCAATTAATAGCGTAAATTAGACATTTTGCAAAATTCAAGGCCTTTCTATTATTGTTTTTCATAACTAATGCCATTTTCATAATTTTGGGTAAGTCTAGGGGCATCCCATGTCATTTTACATGTGGATACCTCCGTGGCTTAATTGGTTGAGGTTTAGGTTTCTACATTTTTGCGACGTGGTTATGCTTCGTTTAAAACTTTATTCTGCTAATTCTATTAATATAAAGACCTAAATATCATTTTTTAAAAAGTTCAGGGGTAATTATGGAAGGAATCTTTGAAGGTCAATATGTAATTACCAAAAGTTCTAGGGCAAGTTGCAAATAACAAAGTTTAGGGATGTTACAAAATTTATATAATTACATTAATTTATGGACTCATGATAACATAATTTTTAAAAATGTAAACTTAAACTTATTTTTAAATTTTCAAATAAAATAGGGTAAATTATATTGACTTCTCTTGAGGTTTATAGATATTACACTTAGCACTTCCATTTTTTTTTTAAATTACACCTGCCCCCCATAATTGTTTAAAAGTCAGTACACTGACATCCCCTACTGTTAACATATTGATAGCCAATTTCTAGAGTTAGCCCTTGTGTAACACTCTCTGTCATATAAGCCATGCTCAAGTCATGGAGTTATACTGAGAGATTGCTACTACGCTATGAATTATTTAAAATGCAGAAAATATTGTATATGGCCCTTTAATGATACACTTTACTGCTAATTCAAGGGACGTAAGTTACAAACCCCTATTACATACATAATAAAATAATTGTAATTTCAAAAGAAGTTGTCACTAGTATCATGTGTAGAACTTGCTGCGGAACTGTATTTGTCTCTTCCGTTGCACACCCTCTGCTTACATAGGGCTCCCAGACTGGACTCATGTTTGGATCTTGCATGAAGTGTACTCCAGGACTTCGCCCCATGCTTAAAACTTAATGTAAGTACTTGAATGTTTATGGGAACAACAAATAAGTAGGGAGTGAGAACCTAAGGTTCCTAGTAAGTATAGACATAAGGTGATGTCATAAACATTCCAGCCGCCGATTTATAATAAAAAAAAAAGTGAATATATATTAGAATAGGTTCACTTTTAAGTTTGAAATCACCTTTCTCGAAGCGGGTTATATTTTAGCAAATACTAAATATTTCATGGCAGATAAGGTGATAATAATAGAGTAATAACAAAAACAAAGTAATGTAATACCCTACCAATTTAATGTTATGCTTGAGTCATAGCATGAAATTTAGTAGTTGCGTTACCGTGTTAGTACTCCATTTATTATTTATTTATTATATTATATGCTTTTTTTTTTACAAAATATAACTTGGGGCGCAGAGAATATATATAAACAGAAGATGCGGCGCTTGGCATACAATAAATGTGGTCAACATCGCAGAACATCATAAATGAATAAATAGTACAACAGAAAAATAAATTTAAGTAGTATAACATCAGCTATATATATATCGGAAGCTAACGCTTCAGTTTATGTATAGGTTCAAAAGTGGATACATATGTTGGGCCTATATACACCAAAAAGACATAAGGCCTGTGTCAGTGAAAAGCCATTCTACCAGGTCCTCAGAAGACATTTTAAACTAGCTGATCTAAGTAACTACATATGTATGGCTAAGTCTATGGCCCAATGCTGCACACCGTCAAAAGAGAACCATATTGTACAATGTGGCCTGCAGGCCAGAGCCTACTCGGTCAGATAGCCGTTGGCCATACCAGGCCTAGCTGGGCAGTAGTCAGCATCAGATCCAGAAGAGGAGGAGGACGAACTGAAAGCCTCGAATAGGTCGCTCTCAGGACTGAGTAGGATGTCCGGGACTACCTGCGGGTGTAACACCTTACCAGACAAAATACTATGCTTAAGTCATAGTATATTACCTGATAAGTTATTACGTGTAGTAAGCTGATTAAATTCCATTTTTAGTTTCATTATTAATTTATCGTGTACTGGAAGAAAAGTAACATAAAAAAATTGCTAAATAAACAAAAATACTGGAAACTGCATCATATGTATATATATAAATAGTTGTTTTTCAAAGTTGTCAAAAGTTATATAAGACAGTACATGATAGTAAAAAAAAAATGAGGCCGCTAACACAAAATAAATCGGCCTATCTATATGAACAGCCCCCTCACTGGTCCCTACGGGATATTTCATGAACACTGCTAACTCCTATCCCTATACTCACGACCTAAATTGCCAAAAGAGGGTCATCCTATATACCTACTTCTGCTACAGCGGGTAATCCAACTAGATGGATTCCGAAGAAAGGAATCCATTTGCCATGTCGATATCCGCAGGGGTGTAGTCCACGCTCAGAGCAGAGGAGGAGGAAGATGAACTCTCTGCCTCATATGGATCCTCCTTAGACATCGTGATTGAGGGTATCTGCTGTGGTGGTGAGGTTGGCGGAGCCATGGAAGGCTCTTGTTCTTCTTAGGTCTGCCGCTATGTGTGGAGGTGGAAAAGGATGGGCCATGTATAGTGGGATAGCAATGTAAGGTGCAGCGAGATCGAAGAGTGGATGAGCAAGGGAAACAGCAAAATCTCTACGAAAGAAGAAGTAAAAATGGAATTGACATCTACCAAATATATATATACAGTCTAGAAACGGGTCCAGGTGGATGTGGAGCTCGGGAAACTCAATGAACAGGACACTGGTGGCCGCGTTCTCCATGATCTAAGAATGACGCGGAAACATATAGTGGGATGAGAAATAAAGATTTCTTAGTAGGGATCCTAAGTTTATATATCTGCCATCGCTGTCATCCTCAATTGTTTCGAGTTTTGGTTAATTACAAGAAAATGTTACCTCAACAGGATATACTACTAGATTAGTTATAGAAATTATAGCCCGAAACACAGCTTAGTTTTACTTAAGGAAATAAACAGAGAAATAAATAACCAGACCTGTGTTTTTGACATAGTTAAGTGATAGCCATAAAGTGAACAATAATAAATATATGTATATATAACATCCAATGATGCAATTAACTCCATGCATGATAACAGAAACTATGGGTATGCATAAGAACTAATGCACTTGATCTTAACTCATATTTTTCCATACTTGGTCCCCTAGGAGTATATTGGCCATAAAAATCCTGGGTAATAGTCCGCTTTTCAGGATCGAGCTCGTTCCTATACAGGGTTGCCGGGTTTACTTTCTCCAACTTCCCCACTGATCTATTCCCCTTAACTTTATTCAGGGGCTGGCCCAAGTCATATGGAAATCGTTCCTCATTCTTATAAGGGTAGCATCACTTGTCTAATACTCTGACCAATGCATGCATAACTTGTAAATTCATATTAATTGCAATCTCTGCCGAAATCTTAGCAGTATAATGGATCATGTCCGCTTCCCCATGAATAGTGCCAGATAATGAGAAAATTTTAATCAAATAGCAATTCCAATATAGAATATCATATTCATACCAAGAATATAACAATATCAAGAGGTGCAAGTTTTAAAATCTTAAGTCTTAATCTATCTTGCAAGTTTTTAATTTCTATTGATGTTCCCGAGTTCGACTCCCAAGATTAAATGGGGTCTGAGTTTCGATTTCATACAATTTCCGACATCCGGGGTTATGTTTGACCTTCCGAGATTATATATAATTTCCGTCTTTCGGGGTTATGTTCGATCTCCGACCTTATTCCACCATTGCTCTTCTAAGACTCTTATAAGCGTGTTTCCTAAATTCCAATTTCTAACATTAACTATACCCGATCTAGTTTCCTATTCACTAAGTTCCGAGGTTAACTTTAAGTATAACCGACCTAGCTCTCTATCTGCTAGATTTCTGAGTTCAATATCAAGTATACCTGACCTAGCTCTTTGTCTGCTAATTTTTCGAGGTCAACTTTAAGTATAACTGACCTAGCTCTCTATCTGCTAGACTTTCGAGTTCAACCTCAAGTATACCTAACGTAGCTCTTTGTCTTCTAAGTTTTGAGGTCAACTTTAAGTTATTTGTGCTTTATCCCAAACCGCCCTACTTCTAGCCAGAATTGCACTCTTATAAGAGAAAATCCACCAAAAATAGAAATCTAGGTGAAATCATACGAAATTTATATCAATGTAAAGCTACCAGAGCAAGCTTTCAAATGAAATAAGTTGCATATCATTTGAGTGAATATAAATCGAGATATAAGCCCTGAAACTTGACCCTACTAGACTACCCTATTCTAGCCTGGGTTGAACTTAAGGTAAATTCATTGATGTACTAGGGATAGTTGGCAAAGAATCTGATTCTGAAATTTTTATGGGATGTTCCCTCATGTGTTAGCTTTCAAAAAACATTTGGAATCACTCAATTTGGAGTTGTGTAGGGTGAGTTACACCCTTCTCAACTCAGACTGCCCAGATGAAGGTCCTGATTTCTAGGTCACACTTCAAAAATTCATAACTACCTCTACACTGATCCAATGGCCTTATGTTATATATGTATGGAAAGCCCTAAACGTTTAGTTTCATATAAAAATAGATTCATGGAAGTTAAATGGCTGTAGACAGAGTCGTACATTCCGCTATACGGATCGCCGAGGAAAAACCCTACCAGCTACTTGAGTTTTCTCTTTTCTTCAAGTTCTTTCATACCAATGCTAATTCTAATCATAACATACATGCATAATCAACTATAATTCATCATCATCACTTCAAATCTCATCAGTATCACAAGATATTTGTAACACCCTCCTAAGTACAGTACTATGCTTAAGTCATAGTACCCCACCCTGGAGTTGTTACTGTTACCTGAGCAGACCTTATCTGACAGCAACTTCAGCCGTCTTCGGAAACTTCTTGAACTATTTGGAGACAACACGGAGATAGTAGTGAGAATTATAAATTCTCAGTAGGATTCTCTAATTATCATATATAATGTCATCATTGTCATCTCTAGTTTGCTTCGGTTTATTATGAAAAAGGTGAACATGCTATACAACTGTTTAATTTTGTAGTTCGAAAATATAATGTCCGAAGCAAAGTTCATTTTACTCATACCCTTGGCATTTGGGAGAGCCCATACAACACCAATTTATGAACTATACTATGAATAATAACTGCACATATTAAAATACACATCAATATACTGGATACATAACATCTGCACCTGCCTTTACTTGTATTTGAACCTATGCAAAATATAAGATTTGCTTTTCTTTCTTTATCTTCCTTTTCATCATAAAATCTTTACATGCCACATTCTAGAGTAGGATCGCCATGTCATACCCCATCAGAGCGTGATCGCAATGTCATGTTCCTTAGGAATTGTGGGATCTTCATTCGGTACTTACACTAGCTGGGTCATGCCATGCCTTATGTAAGTCCTATTCCCTATACTCACACTAGCTGGGTCGATGCCATGCCTCATGTGAGTCGGGTGCTTGCATATGCTTTAATCTTTAGTCTTTAGTCTTTAGCCTTTACTGCCCTTGGATAGCCTGGCCTTGGAGCGAGCTCTTCAGCTCCACCCGTGACTGTCGTCACACCGACTCACCCACAAGGGGATTCACGTGCCTCTAGTCTTGGAGGGATCTCATTCTGGCCACGTGCCTCTAATTGAAGGGATCTCTTCTAGTCACGTGCCTCAAAATTGAGGGATCTCATCTGACCACGTGCCTTCAATATAGAGAGATCTCATCTGACTATGTGCCTCCAAGGTAGAGGGTAGCTGCTTTCACAGGGAGGGATTCAAAGTGCAACTGCCTCCAGGTGAAGGGATTCATATCTTTATCTTTTAACTGCCTTCACGGGGAGGGATTCAATGTGCAACTGCCTCTAGATGAAGGGATTCACATTTTATCATTTAACTGCCTTCACAGGGAGGGATCTCAATTAACTGCCTCCAAGTGAAGGGATTCAAATTTAATATGCTCATGTCTTTTCATTCTCATACATGGTCATGCATAGGCATGTTGAATGTACTCATATATATGCTTCATCATTTATTTTCATATATGTCATAACTCATATCATACTTAAATTCATCCTTGCATATAAACATTTCTAGTTTCATCGACTTCTGCCATAAACCCGACAGCATAACGGTCAGTTCCGTTTCCCCATGAATAGTGCCAGTTCTCACAGACAAATCAGCCATAGCAATATAATCAATCTAATATATCTATTAATGTAAAACTTTCAACCATCATCTCAAACCTTATATGTTCACTCTCACTTGCGAAACTATCAATTTGGTCATTTCTGCCAATCTTACCCAGTTAT
The DNA here is from genome assembly GCA_031439585.1 of Pterocarpus macrocarpus. Lineage (NCBI taxonomy): Eukaryota > Viridiplantae > Streptophyta > Magnoliopsida > Fabales > Fabaceae > Pterocarpus > Pterocarpus macrocarpus. Next base: position 3,010,784 of record CM062518.1, read on the forward strand.
GCCCGAATTTTGTATAATCCATCTTAACTTCTATTCAACTCTTTTAAACCTGAATTTGGGATATGTCATACTGTATGTCTACTTTCTAATCTCTTTGGTCCCATATCATTTTGATTTATATAACTCAAGATATTTAACTTTTGCCTCAGCCTATTCGATCACTGGCTCGAATAACACTCTTGGAAGTAAAAATTTACTAAAAATCGAAACTAAGCTCAAATCATACGAAATTAGTCTCATATCAAAGCTAACAGGACAACCTTTCATTTGCAATAAGTTTCATTCCATTTGCTTTAGTATAGCTCGAGTTATAGGTCCTGAAATTCCACCTTTCTGAACTACTCTATTTTGTCTCGATTTGGACATAGGGTAACTTCCTTAAACCACTAGGATCAATTGGGGTCATAATAAACTTGGAATTTCATATTGAGATGTTCCCCTATGTGTAAGCTTTCTAACAAAGTTGATTTCACTCAATTTGGAGTTGTGTAGGGCAAGTTACACCCTCCTCAAGTCACCCTGCCCGGATGAAAGTCCTGATTCCTAGGTCAAACTTAAAAAATTCATATCTCTCTCAATAATAATCCAATAACCTTATATGATATATGTATGGAAAGCTCTGAATATCTACTTTCATATAAAAATAGTTTTATTAGATTTGATGGGCTATAGGTTGAGCCGTACACTCCGCCATACGGACTGCCGTGGAATTCCTCACTTAGGCAGCATCCCAATCCTCTACTTCTCCTAGTTTTCTTCTTCTAACTCTAATTCCAATTCAAGATTTCATATTAACCTTATCATAATCCATCATATACATCCAATATATCATCAAAAACATGAAGAAGAATAAAACTTCGTGCAATTATACTGCAAAGGATTCAAGAACAGAAATAGAATCCTACCTCTTTGGAGTGTGATTTGACCTAAGTGTTGAAGCTTGAATTGTTAGAACCTTGTTAAGCTTGAAGGAGTGATGGAGTTGGGTGAGTGGAGAAGAGAAAAAGAGAGCTGAACAAGGGAGAAGGCAGCATAGAAAATGGGGCTGAAGAAGAGAAAGAAATGAGTTATATAAGCTTGAGGTGGTAGCTAGCTTGGCGGGTTTTGATTGGCCTAAAAACACAAGGCTGAATTTCAGCCAACCTTCCCCATTTTTGTGGGTAAGGTTCAGCCATGTCTCCCACTTTTATGGCCAAATAGCTCTCCACATCATCCCAAAAGTGGCCAAATAGCTCTCCACGTCGTCCCCAAAAGTGGAATTCACTTCCATTCATCCGAAATCGGAATTGGTCATTATTATGTGCAAAGTCGGAACCCGCGTCCCTTTTATTTGAGCTTGGAGCTGAAGCCGGATGTCGGAACTCGTCCAACCTTATTTGACACTTGGGAGTAAATTCAGATATCAGAAGTCATACAGCTTACAATCACCTAATCTCGGAACTCCCAATTCTATCTCGGAAGTTAATCATAGGCAAACTCGGGAACACCAATAGAAATGGAAAGCTCCTGGAAATTATCTCAAAGATCCGAACTCATATCCAATCTAGTTGAGTTTAACTCTAAGACGGGAACTCGTTACATTCAACTCAGAGTTAAGTCAGAAGTCAAAATAAGGATGCTGGTATGGTTAAGATCGGAAATCGAGAATTTGGAATCGCAATATCAAACCCAAATGCTTAAACCCGGAAGTCGGGATTTTTAACAACAAACTGGAAATCGGTACCAGATTAAGAAACCTTATGCTCGAATCCAGGAAGTAAGGAATTATACACAGTATGCTTGAGACTCTGAGTCGGAGGTTGGAACTCGCGTATATCTTGCTTGAAACTTGGAGATAATTTATGAGATCGAAAATCGGGTACATTGTCTTTGAGACATTAAGTCGAATATTGGGAATCACGTTCATTTTGTTCGGACTTGAATGCTAAGTCGAAAGTCCGCAAATTATGTTGAAATTCGAAGATGAACTCGTGAGTCGGAAATAATCCCATTTTACCTGAAATTCGAAGGTGAAGTCGGATGTAGGACCTCGTGCTCACCTTATTCGAGACCTGGACAGAAATTCGGAGATCAGAAATCATGTCCGTCTTATTTGAAGCTTGGGAATAGAGTATGAGGTCAGAACCCATATAAATTTTGGTCGAACTTGGAGACCAACTCAGAGATCTGATCTCACGTCCATTAACTCGTAAGTTGGGAATCGTGTCTTATTCTGGTTGAACAATCAACCATGAAGTCGAAACTCATATCCTTTGTGTTTGAAGCATAAGGTAGGTCGGAAATCAAAAAATCAAACCAGTCCATTATTAAGTTGTAAATCGGAAATTCTATGTAGTAGGTCGGAAATCGGGGCGTTACAATATCCAAGACCTCCATACAGTCCCAAACCAAGGAAAGTAAGAAGAGAAGTAGGATTCCTACCTTGCCTAGTTGAAATTTAGTTGATTTGGTGCCTTAGATGGAAGCTACTCTTGATGAGACTTGAAGAGAAGTTGAAGATGGAGTAGAGAGGAGTGTGATTGGAAGAGAAATGAAGGGGAGTCAGCCTTTTGTCTTGACCGAAATTGTTAAGGGCAAGGAAGGAATTAAACCCAAACTTGTGGAGCAAGGAGTTGTGTGATTGGTGGATTTGAGTAGGTTATTCAACTTGGTTTTGTGGCTACTTCTTGGCTCAAAATGGCGCCACCTATGGGAGTTTTTTGGCTGAATCCTAGCCATTCATTCTAGGGTTCTCATAATGATTCTTCTATTGGTCCGGTTCTAACAGTTTAAAATACCGAAATCTTACCGATTTCTCTTAAATCGGTAAAATGGTTTTTAGAAAAATTTTGTGAGGTTTTCTATGTTCCTAATCTAATTCCATCAAGCCTAATCACTTCTAAATCATACTTAATTGGCTTCAAGTGACTGCTTAATCGAATTCTGATTAAACCCACTTATTCGATAAGAACCGAACAACTCGGTTATTAACGATAAGATTTTTCGAACGTTACAGCAGAGGTGATGCTGGTGGGGGGGCCGCAGGAGCTGCGGGCACTGTGGGTGCTAGAAAAGGTGCAGGGTGTGCTATGTGTAAGGGGCAAAGTATGGGATAGCAGGGTCAAACGCCGGGTGAAACAAGGGGAATGCAAAGTTCCTATTACTAAAAAAGTAATGGCAAAAACGGCAAGAGCCAGCTATGTACAGTGAATCAAACATAGGGTCATAATGCAGCTGTATGTCTGGAATCTCAATGAAAAGCACGGCCGTCGTGTCTATCACTAGAGTTTGAGAATGACACGGAAACATGAAACAAAGTGAGAATTTGAAGAAATTCTCAGCAGGATTCGAGTGATGTATTTAAACTGACATCGCTTACATTCTCAGTTGCCTCAATTTTCATTTAATTATAAAAAAATTGGTATTAAAGTGAACTACCCACATTTATTAAGCTTAAGAAAATACTTGGTCCGAGGCAAGGTCAATTTTTACTTAAGACAGAAAAAGAAACAGAATAAACTATTATATGATAATATACAGAATAAAGAGCAGAATAAATAAACAGATACCAGTAAATGAATGTAATAATCAATTTATAAACCGCTAACAAGGTACTCATTCTTAAACTCAGTGTCATAAACTTTTTTGTTACTTGGTCCCTTGGGAGTTCTTGGCCATTCAACTCTTGGGTAATAGTCTACTTCTTAGGATCGAGCTCGTTTCTATATAGGAATATCGGGTTTACTTTCCTTGACCTTCCCACTGATCTATTCCCCTTAAATTTAATCCTGGGCTGGCCCAAGTATTATGGAACTTTTATCATAACCCTTGTACATTTATTGAAAAATGCTCATGTATCTAAATGTATTTCATAACTCATGCATAGGCTTTGCCAAAATTTCGGCAACATGACGGAACGTGTCCGCTTCCTCATGAATATTTAGATTGAAGGAACCTTGTTTGAACTTGTAGATTTGATGGAGTATGTTGAGAGGAGAAGAGAAAGAGGATGTCACGACCCAACCCGGGCCGTGATCGGCGCATAGGGACAAGTCCCCACGCAAGCCTTCCATCACAGAATTTTTATAAAAATTTCGAAAGAGTCCCCTTTGTAATTAGGATGTTTCCCAATTACAAAAGGTCACCTGCAACATTAACAAGTACATTCTTCTATTGGAGATCCAGGCATTCTTAGAATGCACCCTTCAGCACATAACAGAGTTATTTACAAGCACATCAATCTCATCATATATATATTTATAAGTATTCATCCAAAATACATAACTTAAATTATTTAGAAAAACCAAATCCTTTTAAGAAATCCAACAACATTGTATAAACAAATAAAATACAATAGAATTAATATAATCAGGTGAAGGCCGGACCGTGCCTGTAGTACTATGGAGCTACCACTATCTAAGAGTTCTCAAACATATACGTTTACAAAATACCCTTAAATAGAGAAGGGCTCAACCACCAAAACTCGGAATCCCATTATGGGGGAATGAAGGATAGATTCTAATTAAACATCTGTATCTGAAAAAGAGAAAGAAACAACAGGGTGGGTTTATGAAACTCAGTAAACATTCACAAAAAGTCTCCCAAACTAGTTTGCCAATTTAAAGGAAATCGGTAAGATTTCAGTATTTCAAACTATCGGAACCGGATCAATAGAAATTATACTGTGAAAACCCTGGAATGGATGGCCAAGATTTAGCCAAAACATCCCCTATAAGCGGCGCCTCAATCAGCCATGAAAGAGGGCAGCCAAGTTGAGTTTGAATGTGAGATGAAATCCACCAATCACAATCTAACTTCTTTCAAAAGTCTTGATATAATTCCTTTCTTCTCCCCTTGAATTTTCACCCCTATAAGCTGCTGAGCTCTCATCCTTTTTCTCCTACTCACACTCATCTTCAATCGATCTTCATTAACCCTTCAAGCTTCATCAAGAGTTTCTTCAATTCAAGACACCAATCCAACAAGATCTCATCTTAGAAAGGTAGGAATCCAACTTCTCTTCTTATTTTCTTTGATTTGGAGCTATGTAGGAATCTTGTATTTCTCATGATACTGATGAAATTTGGAGTGATGATGATGGATTATGGTTGATTTTACATGTATGTTGTGATTAGAATTGAAATTGGTATGAAAGAACTTGAAGAATAAAGAGAATTCAAGAAGCTGTTAGGGTTTTCACTCGATGGTTTGTACGGCGGAGTGTACGGCTCCGCTTACAGCTGTTTAAATTTGATGAATTCATTTTTATATGAAACTTGACATTCAGGGATTTCTATACATATAAAATATAAGGCCATTGGATTAGTATAGAATGATTTATGAATTTTTGAAGTTTGACCTAGAAATCTGGATTCTTATCTGGGCAGTATAAGTTGAGAAGGGTGTAACTCACCCTACACAACTCTAAATTGAGTGAAATTAACGTTGTTTGAAAGCTAACATATACTGAACATCGCATAAAAATTTTAGAGTCAGATTTGTTGCCAATTAGTCCCAGCACATCAATGAAGTTACCTTAAGTTCAAATTAGGCTGGAACAGGATAGTCCAGTAGGGTCAAGTTTTGGGGCTTATATCTCAAAATATACTCATGAAAATAATATAATTTGAAAGCTTGTTCTGTTAGCTTTAATTTGATATAAATTTTGTATAATTTCACCTAGATTTCTATTTTCAGTGAATTTTCACTTATAAGAGTGCACTTCTGGCTAAGTACAGGGCAGTCTGAGGTAAAATGCTAATAACTTGAACTATACAAATGAAAATGAGATGGGACAAAAGGGTTGGAAACTAGACATATAGAGCTATGACATATCCAAAATTCAGGTATAAGTGAGTTGAATATAAGTAAAGGTGGATTTTACAAAATTTGGGTAGAGGAAGGTAGAGTGAACAGAAAACTCTGTTGATATGTCTATTGATTTTGACATACCATATGGTCAATAATGTTGCTGTAACTTGCTGTTTTACATTGAATTGCATACTTAATGGATTGTACTAGTAGCTTGGCACTATTCACGAAAAAGCGAATTTGATCTGTCATGCTGCCAAAATTTTGGCAAAGCCTATGCATAGGTTATGAAATACACTTTGATATATATGCATTCATGATTATGATGAAAGCTATAATAAAGATTCTATGATAAAAGATATGATGATTAGTCCATATTCCGAAAGATGTGACATGGTGATCATGCTCTAATGGGGTATGACATGGCAATCATACTCTAGAATGTAGCATAATGATCCCACACCCTAGGGGATGTGACATGGTGATCACACCCCGATAGAGTATGACATGGCGATCATACTCTGGGGCGTGGCAGGATGAACATATTCCTAAGGAGTGCGATATGGTGATCACACCCCTACGGAGTATGACATGGAGATCGTACTCTGGAATATGTATGACAAGTAAAGGAAGACAAAGAAAGAAAAAAAAATTATGTGTATCTACATAAATTCAAGTACAAGTAAAGGCATAAGCAGACATTAAGTTTCTAGTATATTGGCGTTATTATATTTTAATACGTTGCAGTTATTGTTTATAGTATGATTCATGAATCTATTTTTTATTGGCTCTCCCAAATGACAAGTGTATGAATGAAATGGACTCTACTTCGAACAATATGTTTTCGAACTATAAAATTAAATAGTTTATATAACATGTCCACCTTTTTCATAATAAATCGAAGTAGCTGGAGATAATAATGATGACACGATATGAAATTTTTTAGTGAATCCTACTGAGAATTTAAAATTCTTACTCCTATTTCCGTGTTATCTCCAGATAGTTCAAGAAGTTTCAAAGACGGCTGAAGTTGCTGTCAGATAAGGTCTGCTCAGGTAACAGTAACAACTTCTGAGTCTCTAACCTTCTATCAACTTTATTTACCAATGGGTAGACCAAGAAGTTCTAGGCACCTTGTCCTTAATCGACTCAAAATATTTAAGATCTTTTCGAGAAGAAACCTTTATAACCCTGGAGGATGAGTAATAGGAGAATTACACCCTTGAAGTTCCTGAGGACAACGGGAGAGTATGCTATGTAAATCATGGAGATGGTCCACAATGGATGTGGATGTACGACACATTAGTCACCAAATTTGGATCCGAGTCCCATTCACTGAGTTCCAATTCAGTGTTTTGGAATAGACCTTAGTTGCCTCCACTCAGTTCTGTAACATCCTCCTGAAATATAGTATTATGCTTAAGTCATAGTACCACACTCAGGAGTTGTTATTGTTACCTGAGCGGACCTTATCTTACAGCAACTTCAGCCGTCTTCAAAACCTTTCGAGTTATCTGGAGATAATATGTAACATCCCGATTTCCGAGTTCGTTTCATGTTAATCTTCGAATTCCGACCTTTTGCTTCAAACACATAGGATATGAGTTCCGACTTCATGATTGATTGTTAATAAGACATGATTCCCGACCTACGAGTTAATGGACGCGAGATCAGATCTCTGAGTTGGTCTCCAAGTTCGACCGAAATTTATATGGGTTCCGACCTCATACTTTATTCCGAAGCTTCACACAAGAACGGACATGATTTTCGATCCCTAAACTTGTGTCCAGGTCTCAAATGAGGTGAGCACGAGGTCAGATATCCGACTTCACCTTAAGTTTCCATGACTTCCGAGTTCATCTTAATTTAACGACTTCTGACATTCAAGTTCAAACAACATGGAAGTGCTTCCCGATATCCGACTTCATGTCTCAAAGAAAACGGACCCATTTCCGATCTCATAATTTATCTCCTTTCAAGCAAGATGTACTCGAGTTCCGACCTCATACCTCATGTATCAAAATACTGTACATAGTTTCTGACTTCCTGGATTCGGGCATAAGGTTTCCTATTCTGGTACCGATTTCCACTTTTATGTAAAAAACCCCGACTTCCGGGTTTAAGTATTTGGGTTTGATATTGTGATTCCGAATTCAAGATTTCCAACCTTAACAATACCCAGCATCCTCGTTCCAACTTCCGACTTCACTTCGAGTTAGTAGTTTAACACCATGGTTACAAGTACAAACCTCCGAGTTGAATGTAACGAGTTTATATCTTTGAGTTGATTTCCAAGTCATACATGAGTTTCGATCTCCGAGCTTATTCCTAGGGGCCTTTCATTTCTGTTGGTGTTCCCGAGTTTGAATGGAGAGTTCCAAGATTAGGTGATTGTAAGCTATATGACTTCTGATTTCTGAATTCACTCCCAAGTGTCAAATAAGGTTGGACAAGTTCCGACATCCGGCTTCAGCTCCAATTTCAAATAAAAGGACGCGGGTTCCGACTTTACACATAATAAATACGAGTTCTGATTTCAGATGAATGGAAGCGAGTTCCACTTTTAGGTGATGTGGAGAGCAATTTTGTCACAAAATGAGGGCGACATGGAGAGCAATTTGTCACAAAAAGAGGGATGAGAGCAATTTGTCACAAAAAGATAAGGTTGGCTGAAATTCATCCTTGTGTTTTGAGGCTAATCAAAACCCTCCAAGTTAACTACCACTCATGCCTATATAACACATTCTCCTCCTCTCATTCAGCCTCACTTCTACGTTGCCTTATTCCCCACTTCAGCTCTCTTTTTCTCTTCCCCACTCACCCAACTCCATCCAACTTTCAAGAGCAACCAAGTTCTATTTCCAAACTCAAGCCTAATCACACTCCAAAGAGATAGGATTCTATTTCTATTCTTGAATTCTTTACACTATGGTCGTATGAAATTTTAGTCTTCTTCATATATTTGATGAATTATTGGATGTATTATGATGGATTTTGATAGGATCAATGTGAAATCTTGGCTTGGAATTAGAGTTAGAAGGAGAAAAACTAGAAGGAATGGAGGATTAGGATGCTATCTTGGTGAAGAGTCCACAACAGTTTGGATGGCCGAGTGTACGGCTCCACCTACAACCAGTTAAATCTGATGAAACTATTTTTAGATGAAAGTAGACATTCAGGGCTTTCCATACATGTATCATATAAGGTCATTGGATTAATATTGAGAGAGATATGAATTTTTGAAATTTGACCTAGGAATCAGGACTTTCATCCCAAGTGTGGTCACTTGAGGAGGGTGTAACTCGCCCTATACAAATCCAAATTGAGTGAAACTAACCTTGTTAGAAATCTTACACATAGGGGAACATCCCAATATGAAATTTCGAGTTTTATATGACCCCAATTGATCCCAGTGGTTCGAGGAAGTTACCCTATACCTAAACCGAGCCAAAATAGAGTAGTTTAGAAAGGTGGAATTTCAGGACTTATAACTCGAGCTATACTGAAGCAAATAGAATGAAACTTCTTGAAAATGAAAGGTTGTCCTGTTAGCTTCAATATGAGACCAATTTTATATGATTTGAGCTTAGTTTCGATTTTTAGTGAATTTATACTTCTAGGAGTGTATTTCGGGCCAATGACTGAGTAGGCTGAGGCAAAATTTGAATATATTGAGTTATATAAATCAAAATGATATGGGACTAAAGAGGTTAGAAAGTAGACATTTAGAACTATGATATATCCAAAATTCAGGTTTAAATGAATTGAATAGAGATAAAAGTCGATTATACAAAGTTCGGGTAGAACTGAATAGAATTGGCAGAATGACCAAATTGATGGTTTCACAAGTGTTAGTGGACATATAAGGATTGAGTTGAGGATTGCAAATTTTACATTGACAGATATGTTAGATTGATTATATTGCTATGACTGATTTGTCTGTGAGAACTGGCACTATTCATGGGGAAACAGATCTGATCCATTATGCTGCCAAATTTACGGCAGAAGTCTAGGAGACTATGAGTATTTGTATTACAAGGAATTTATGATATGAACAGCTATATAATTGTGAATATGTATGTGAAAATTCCAAATGCAAGGATGAATTCAAGTATGATATGAGATATATGAGAATAAATCATGAAGCATATGTATGAGTATGTCCTGCATGTCTATGTTTGATTATGCATGAGAATGAAAGAATGTGAATATATTGAATGTGGGTCCCTTCACTTTGAGGCAGTTTCACATTGGGTCCCTCTCTGTGAAGTCAGCTAAAACTTGGGTCCCTCTATGTTGGAGGCACATGGTCAGATGAGATCCCTCTATATTGAAGGCACGTGGTCAAATAAGATCCCTCGGTTTTGAGGCATGTGACCAGAAGAGATCCCTTCAATTAGAGGCACGTGGCCAGAATGAGATCCCTCCAACCTAGAGGTAGTGGGTCCCCTTGTGGGTGAGTCGGTGTGACGACGGTCACGAGTGAAGCTGACGAGCTCACTCGAAGGCCAGGCTACCCAAGGGCAGTAAAGGCTAAAGAGTAAAGGCTAAATACTAAAGACTAAAGACTAAAGATTAAAGTATATGCAAGCACCCCACTCACATGAGGTATGACATCGACCCAACGAGTGTGAGTATAGGGGATAGAACTTACATGAGGCATGGCATGACCCAGCTAGGGTAAGTACCGAATGAAGATCCCATATTCCTAAAGAATGTGACATGGCGATCACGCTCTGATGGTGTATGATATGGCGATCATACTCTGAAATATGGCATGTACAGATTTTATGATGAAAATAAAGATGAAGAAAGAAAAGTAAATTTTATGTGTATGCATAAATGTAAGTACAAGTAAGGTTATGTGCAGACATTATGTTTCCAGCATATTGATGCCATGTACATTTTAATATGTTGCAGTTATTATCCATAGTGTTATTCATGAATTAATTTTGTGTAGACTTTCCCAAATGCCAAGTGTATGAGTAAAAATGAACTTTGCTTCGGACGATATATTTTTGAACTATAAAATTTAACAATTTGTATAGCATGTTCACCCTTTTCATAATAAACCGAAGCAAACTGGAGATGATGACGATGACATTGTGTATGATAATTAGAGAATCCTACTGAGAATTTATAATTCTCACTCCTATTTCCGTGTTGTCTCCAGATAGTTCAAGAAGTTTCCGAAGACGGCTGAAGTTGCTGTTAGATAAGGTCCGCTCAGGTAACAGTAACAACTTCAGGGTGCAGTACTATGACTTAAGCATAGGACTGTACTTGGGAGGGTGTTACATTAATGGTATTAGAGCAGTTCGATCCTCTCCGGACCTGAGGATTTGGACTGACTACATTTCCAGTGCACTATGGAATCCTTAGAAAATGTCTTGTGATGAATCTTATCTGTTCAGATAAGATATAGGGAATTAGATATGCATGACCGCCTAACTGTGAATGTTATAGTTATTATCACACTTAACTTATTGTTGAGCCTGATCAACTCAATGTTTTGTTGTGTGTGATTAGGAACTAATGGCTTCCAGGGGGCGTGGTAGGCCTAACTGCACTCCACTCCAGGAAATCCTGCTAATTTTATGGACACGATGCATGAACTGGCTCATGCAATGCGGGAGCAGGCTGCTGCAACTCATCAAATGATGGACCAGTTGAGTAGGCGGCCTGAGGCCAGCCATGGGGGAAATCCACTTGACCTAAGAGCAGACCGGGATTATCTTAAATTTGCTGAGTTCAGAAAAGCAAATTCGCTTAGCTTCCGAGGAGCTTTTGACCCAGATAAAGCTGAGGAGTGCGTCAAGGCAATGAAGAAGGTCTTTTCTGTCTTGGCCTGCATTGATCAATAGAAAGTGGCCTTTGCCACTTATATGTTGGAAGCGGACGCCGAGTTTTGGTAGAATGGCGCGAAGAGACTGTTTGGGGGACTCCAAGTTGATATCACTTTGAAGTAACTAAACATTCACTTTAACATAATTGAAATTTAGTAACATTTAAAAAATGCTACTCAAATATGAAAAAAAATATCTTTAAAACTCTTTAGTGCGTAAAACCTAAATATAACCTTAGTGAAAATATTACCAAAGAGTTTTAATAACATTTTTTTTATATTTTTAGAAATATTTTCTAAATGTTGTAATTTTCAAAAAAGTATTGCTAAAAACTCTCTAAAAAAAATATTGATAAAAACTAAATATGTATTAGTGATGGGTTAGAACTAATGCTTTTACGTTTGGACAAAAAAAAAATGTAAAAGGCTGCAGCAAAATCTTTATACTCATCCGAACATAGACGTAATAATAAATTTGAGAAGATATAATCTTTTGGTACATAATGTGATAGGATACTAAAGAGATGTAAAGGATGATTACTGTTAATTAAAATTTTGATATAAAGTGAATACAATTAAAGTTTAAAATTGAAGTCAATAAGTGTGGACGTACAAAACGTGGAAGTATATAAATGAGCAAATAAACAAAATAAGGAATAAGTACTTTGCACCGTGCCCTAACTTACTGCAATTCTCATATCGTAACTAGGGTACTTGTATGTATGGGTGTATTAGAGACGTGATGCGAGTGCCAAGCTCAACCAAATTAAATTACTAAAATTACATTTGTGGAACAGGTGCAATCCGTATTGTTTCTCAAACAACCTTACATACTATTATTAAATTGTTGACAGCTAAGAAAAAAGGGGGGGTTTTGTTTGCTTAAAAAATATTAAAATAATATGAGAAAATTATGAAGAAAATCAATAAATCAAAATAACCAACCCAAGAACTAATCTAATATTCAGTTATAGTCTGTCATAGATCAAAAAGATATTTTTATCCTAGTTTCATAGTTTTGCCAAGTTGAATTGAAAGCTCAAACTCAACCTGGTATTCTCAATTAGGGAAGCTCCTAGAATTCAAATAATCAAAGATACATAAATTCACGAAACAGTAAAATTCACAAGGATCAAGACTAGTTTAAAAACTAGAATATGAAAAGCATAAGAACACGAAGCCGTAACCCAAGTCTCTATTTTCAAATGAGAAAATCAAAATGAAGCAATCCAAATTTTTCACAAAACTCAATTTAAATCAACACAAGGAGAAGCCTCGTTCATCAAAATCAAAATTGAGAAGAACAAGAAGAGAAAGACAGATGAAACTAAAATAACTGATGCATTAAAGAACAAAGATTTCAAGACCAAACCAAATATCTTTCAAGGTTCTTGAGTTGATAAAAAAAGCTTAGCTCTTCATATAGCCTTGGAAGACATCAAAATAAAATCTTGAGAGTAGAAGAAGAAAGAGAGAAGACACGAAAAAGAGGGGCTCCTAAACTTGAGAGAGAAAAAGTTGTGTGTCTCTTTTTTTTTTTTATTCCCATTTTTCTATCTTCCCTTAAAAATAAAACCCTAAGAACAATAAAACCCAATATTGCCTTCAGAGTCCACATGATGCTCTGCCTCTTAGCTTTAATTGGAGATATGATTTGCATTAATTGGAGATTTGATGAAAGATTTATGCCAAAAATACTCTACTAATATGTCCTACAACAACTGTGATTTTCAAGCAATTCAATGGCCCTCAAAACGTGGTCCTTTGGCTTAATGTCCTGAAGAAAAGTTGTAGCCCTATCTCTTACCTTTCATTGGCACTGATTTGATCTCAATTGGACTCTCAGAGGCCAAGTTATGGCCCACCATCGTGACACTACTCAGGTTCTAGTGATAGTAGCTCATATGATTTTGTGACCCAATTCGACCCATTAAACATCTAAATTAGCTTTCAACTTCTCATCAAAGTTGTAGAGTTTTCTCTTAACTTTCCTACCATGTAAAATATATAATCTTTTGACGTCCATAACTCAAGATATACCCAAAATACAGAAATACTATAAAATGCCAATAATGCTGAAAAATAGAATTAAGCCCAAACTCTTAAAATATGTCCAATGTTAATCAATTTAGTACAAGAGGTTGAAGAGACTAAATATAAGGATTAATCAATATATCAAAATATTACTTATCAAATTTCCCTACACTTAACTTTTTGCATGTCCTCATACAAAATCTAAGATAGGCTGTAAGGTTGAAAATGAAACACTAACTAAACAACTAATCTAAGACCAAAACACACCAACTCTAAAAATAGAATAATAACAATCACCAAAATAAACTTACTTTCAATTGATCTTCAATAGTGCCAAGTTTAGATGCAAGTAGAACATAGAAGGCATCAAGAATTCTCAACAGTCAAAACACATCTACTCACCTCTCCCAAGTGCAAGCAAAGCAAAATCATTCCAAATGCATAGACCAAGCAAGAAGGACCTCACAAGGTAGTGTATCAAGCACCCTCAACTTTCAAGTGTGTAGGTTCAACCATAGCACTCAAATCACCTCATTAGAAAATGCACTACCATAGGCTTGCTTATCTTCTACTTCTCCATACCACTACTCCACATTATATGCACACACAGATCAAGAGGACTTTATTCAAGGTTGTAATGGAGCTAAGGTAAAATATGGGAAATAATGAGGATATAACAAGGTAAAACCAAAGAGAATAGGAGAACATTAGCAAAGACATGAGGTCAGAGCTCTCCCCAAATCCAAACAATTCACAAACAACTCTCTTTATTCCATCTTTTCTTACTTCAAAATTGCCCCAAACTTATTCTATTTTCTTTTTTTTTTTTGTGCAATAGCATGCACTTGCACCCCCGCACTTGCATTAACATAAACTCTAATGATAATTAATGTCATTGTTTTCCGTAAAGCTAGGTAGAATCATAGTTTTTCGCTTTAGACTTGTAAAATGCTAATACAAAGAATGGTCAATAAGGCTCAAGGGGGTTAAGCAAGGAAAAAAAAAATACAAGGATGGCTATATGGCTAAAGTGGCTAAATGAAATGAATGTCTCTATTATGTTCATATATGCAAATGAAAAGGTAGCCTCAAAGAGAATCAAGGCAAGTTCTAATGTGACAGAGTTTAAGAGAAAAAGACATACAAGAAAGAAAAGAATGGCATGTGATGTATCCATATAAAATATGGCTCAAAAGCTCGCAAGGGTCATGTCCAACACACTCAGTCCAAGCAAATCAAGATCAACCACAAAACATGCAAAGTATAAAGATGGAAAAGTATCATGCAATCATGTTGGATCCTCTACCCTAGAATGTCTCAAGTTTAAAACTCAACAAACTCCCAAAAAAGAGAAAGCAACAAGAAAAGAAATCCCTCCCCCACACTTAAATTCTACATAGTCCTCAACGTAGCTAGGAAAGAATCAACAAATCAACGACAAGAAAAATAAAGGAGGGAGAGAAACATCCCTATTACAGGTAGTGGGCCTTTTACAAGTGGAGTTCTCTAGTATGGGTTCTAGAACCCCTTCATGAAAGAGTTTGAGGTAATGTCCATTAACTCTGAAGACTTTATTAGTGTCCAGGCTGGTAATCTCAACTGCACTATAAGGAAAAACCTTACTCATAACAAAAGGACCTATCCATCTAGAATGGAGGGCCAGAAATGAGCTTGAGGTGAGAGCTATAGAGGAGGACTTTCTAGCCGAGGGAGAACTCCTTCCTAGAAATCATTCGATCATAGGGTGCCTTTGTCATTTCCTTCTAGATTCGAGAGCTTTCATAGGCCTCCATGCGAACTTCCTCCAACTCTTGTAACTACAATCTTTGCTTAGCTCTAGCTTGAGTAAGGTCCATGTTGCATTGCATCATCGCCCAGAAGGCCTTATGCTCAAACTCCATTGGAAGATAGCATGCCTTGCCAAAGACAATCCTATAGGGGTCATCCCAATAGGTGTTTTGTAGACAGTCCTATAAGTCCAAAAAGCATCCTCAAGCCGAGCACTCTAATCCTTCCTACCAGGCTTCACCATTTTCTCCAAAATCGCTTAATCTCTTTGTTGGACACCTTAGCTTGACCATTGGTCTGGGGGTGGTAGGTTGTGGGCACCTTCTGCATAACTCCATACTTTGGAAGCAAAGCCTCTATGCTCTAGTTGCAAAAATGTGAACCTTGATCACTAATGATAGCCCTCAGGATTCCAAATCGGCAAAAAATATATGACCTAACAAAATCCACAACAACTTTGCAATCATTAGTTTGAGTGGCCTTGGCCTCCACCTATTAAGAAACATAATCAACAGCAAGTGGTATGTAAATAAAACTAGAAAAAGTAAGAAAAGAGCCAATGAAATCAATACCCTATACAAAAAAAAATCTTACAAAATAGCATGGGTTGCTAGGGCATCTCATTCCTTCGGGAAATACTACCTAATCTTTGGCACTGCTCACAAGACCTACAAATCTTATATGCATCATAAAAGAGGGTAGGCCAATAAAATCCAGAGTATAAAATCTTTCTAACTGTTTGCTGAGGCCCAAAATGCCCATCACATGCAAGTGTATGACAAAAGCTAAGAATGGAATGGAACTCATTATTAGCCACATATCTCTTAATCACCTGGTCACTACAAAATCTCCACAAGTAAGGGTCATCCCATACATAATACTTAAACTCACTCTTAAGCTTACTAATCTGAGCTCTAGTAAAATGTTCAAGTAAGATATTGGCAACCAAGTAATTAACAATCTCAAAGAAACCAAGGTATAATGTTATGAATATGCAATAAATACTCATCAGAATATCATCATCAATAGGAGAGAGGTCAAAAGGGGACTCTCAACTGCTCAAGTGATCAGCCACAAGGTTCTTTGCTCCACTTCTGTCTCTAATCTATGTCAAACTCCTGCAACAAGAGCATCCACCTAACCAATTGCAGCTTCGCATCTGGTTTCTTCAAGAGGAACTTCAAAGCTGCATAGTTAGTAACCACAACTACCTTAGAACCAAGCAAATAAGAACAAAATTTATCTAAAGCAAAAATAATAGCTAAAAGATCCTTCTCAGTGGTGGTGTAGTTGGATTGAGCAACATCCAATGTCCTTGAAGCATAATATATTACATGTGGCATCTTGCCCACCTTCTATGCAGGACAGCTCCTACTGCATGATTTGAAGCATCACACATGAACTCAAATAGGAGTGTCCAATTTGGTGGCTTAATAACAAGGGTAGTGCTTAATGCTATCTTTAGCATGTCAAATGCCTCCTGACACCTGTCATTAAAAACAAAATCCATATTCTTTTGTAGCAGGTTGGATAGTAGAAGGGCAATCTTACTAAAATATTTAATGAGCCTCTTGTAGAAACCTACATGGCCAAGAAAAGAACGAACCTCCTGTACACATGCGGGGTAAGGCAAAGATAAAATAACATCTACCTTAGCAGGATCTAAAACAATGCCTATACTAGAGACTACATGACCTAAAACTGTACCTTGATCTACCATTAAATGACATTTCTCAAAATTAAGCACAAGGTTAGTCTCAATGCATCTATGCAATACCTTAGCTAAACTATCCAAACATGCATCAAAAAAAGAATCATAGACAGCAAAATCATCCATAAATACCTCCATGCACTCCTCTAGCAAATTGGAAAAGAAGCTCATCATGCCGCACTAAAATATGGCTGGAGCATTATAGAGGTCAAAGGGCATCCGCCTATGTTAGCTCCAATACTCTTCAGAAACCGTTCTGTGGCTGTAAACCAGAATAAGCATTAAGGTTTTGATGAATACCAAATCAGAGTTTAAGCTAATTTTGCTATATATGAACGAATTGCTTCTAGAATGTTTTCTTTCATAATCATGTGCATTATATGCTTAAGAATCAACAAAGCCGTGTTATCCATTGGTATTTTAATTTGAATATAGTTGATATGGAATATATGCTTTGTATACTTCTTAAGTTATCGTGGAAGAAATAGGAAAGAAGGTTTAGAAGGATGAAACAACAATATCAGAAGGGAAAAAAGTGCCTCAAGAGCAAATACCATTCATCTAGAAAGATGACTTAGTCTAGAAGGAAAAATCTCCAGAGACATGCTTCTCATGAAGTGTTACACCTTCAAAGCTTCCTTTGCACGCTTTAATAGACAAATTCAAAAAGTCAAAAAGGTAATTTGACAGGATAAAGAAGAGGCGCTGACAAGTCTGAATAGTTGGCAAACCAACAAATGGCTACTTTTCCACTTCTATGTAAGTCTTGAAGAACAGGAAAAGGAAGGTTATTTTTTCTCTATTCGGTCGTAGACCAGACCAAAAGAATCACAAGGATCAAGGGCTACAAGCTTCAACTATTATATTTCAATGTCTATATAAGGCTGGAAGTCGAAGAAAGTATAGTTAGACTGTTTTGAATATTTGCTATGTAAAAAGAACTTCATTCTTTCATCCTTCTCAACTATCTAAAGCACTAGAAAGTTACGCATCATAACTTTAGTCTATAAGAAAATCTTCTCTTCTGGTCTATAATAGATAATATTCTCTCTTTGAGAATTTAGAGAAGTCTCACACAAAGTACTTCATAGTCCATTCTCTGTTGAGAAAGTTACTGTGAGTGCTCAAACAAAACATATTATTCACATCATTTGTATCAGGACCTAGTAGTGGTCAGTGAGAAGCTTGGAGAGACTAGGAAAATACTACTCATTTGTGAAACATGGAGACGTTATTAAAATACTACTCGTTTGTAAAGCTTAATGAGGCTTGGGAAAAGACTACTCACTTGTAAGAAGTTTGGAGAAGCTTGGACAAAGAATACTCGTAGAATATAAAATCTCAACAAAGAAGTTGGGGACTAGAAGTAGGCAAATGGTTTGGCCGAACCAGTATAAAAATCTCTTGTGTGATTATCTCTATCTCTGATCTTGTTATTTGATTTTACCACATAGGTTCAGCTTTGTTTAAACTTTATCTGAAACAAAGTTTATTTCTGTTTTATATATAACTAAACTATTTTATAAATTAGTACAATTGCTTTCACAATCCAAGTTTTGAACCTAAGATAAATCATTTTACTAAAGTCTTCAGATACTAAAGTCTCTTAAAAGCATGATTTAACGCCCCTTCTCATGCTATCCCATCCAACAGCCTACAAACATAGGTGCTAAAGAGACATGGGAAAGTGGTATTTTCTTGATCCTCTGGTGTTATATGAATCTGGAAGTACCTAGTGTAGCCATCCAAAAAGTAGTAGTAAGACTTCCCTACTATGCACTCTAGCATTTGATTAATGAATGGCAGGGGGTAGTGATCCTTTCGAGTTGCCTAGTTCAACCATCTATAATCAATGCAAACCTGCCAGCTGTTCTACACCCTAGTAGGAATTAAATCGTTTTACTCATTAGCTACAACTGTGATGCCCATCTTCTTTGGAATAACCCGAACTGGCCTCACCCACTTACTACATGAAATTAGGTAGATGATGCCAGCCTGTAGTAATTTAGTCACCTCCTTCTTCAATACATCCAATATTAGTAGATTAAGCCTCCTTTGTAGCTGTTTCACTGGCTTAGCTCCCTCCTCAAGTAAATCCTATACATGCATGTGGAAGGACTAATACTAGGAATATCTGTTAGTGTCCACCCAATTGCCTTGTTGTGCTCTCTCAGCACCTAGAGTAGTCTCTGTTCATGATCATCAGAGAGACCCTTGGCTACTATCACAAGTAGCTGCTCATCGTCTCCTAGGTATGCATACTTTAGGTGGTTAGGAAGAGACTTCAATTCTAGCTTTGGCAGCTGGACTATAAAAGGATATGGCTGGATAGGATTAAAGACACTTGCTGCATGAATCTCCTCAACAACATCAGGACTTTCTAAGTCATCTCCCATCAAGAATGTATCCATCTCAGGACACTGTAAACACAACTCAACACCATTGCACTAATCGCAAAAGTAGTAGTCCATTGAGCTATCCATACTACATAACTCTGGAAATGCCTCATTCAGACTGTTGTGAACCTTTTCAACCAAATCATCAATAATATCTATGTGAAACACAGAATTCTTCTCCATGGGGTATTTCATGGCATCTACAATGTTGAACCACACAATGCTATCATTGAATTCCATGGAGAGGGTACCTACATGTGCATCAATCTTAGTTATAGCTATCTTTAAGAATGGCCACTGTAACACCCCCACGAGTTCCGAGTTCCGACTTCACATTCAAGTCCCCATGATTTTCGACTTCATCTTCGAATTTCACATAAAATGGAATAATTTCTGACTTCCAATTTCGCTTTCGAATTTCAGCACAAGTTACGAGTTCCGACTTAATCTGGCTAATTTCCCGACTTGCGACTTAACATTTAAGTCCAAACAACATGGACATGGTTCCCGATATCCGACTTCATGTCTCAAAGAAAACGGACCCGATTTTCGATCCCATAATTTATTTCCAAGTTTCAAGCAAGATGTACTCGAGCTCCGACATTAGACCTCATGTTTCAAAATACATGGTTTCCGACCTTCGAATTGATAGTTTAACACAATGGTTACAATTACCGACCTCCAAGCTGAATGTAACGAGCTCTGGCCGTAGAGTTGAACTCAACTAGAATGGACACGAGTTCGGATCTTTGAGTTGATTTCCAAGTCGTACACGAGTTAGGATCTTCGAGTTTATTCCCATGAGCTTTCCATTTCTGTTAGTGTTCCCGAGTTTGAATAGGGAGTTCCGAGATTATGTGATTGTAAGCTGTATGACTTCCAACATCCGACTTTGCTTCCAAGTTTCGAATAAACCAGACAAGTTTTCCGATATCCGATTTCATCTCCGAGTGTCAAATAAATGGCACGAGTTCTGAATCTTAAGCAGAATCGGGGCAAGTTCCAATTTAAGATGGAATGGAAGCGAGTTCCACTTTGGGGATGACGTGGAGATTAATTTAGCCACAAAAGAGGGAAATATGGCTGAACTTCAATCACAAAATTTCAACCAATCAACACTCATAATTCCAACTACCCTCATGTATTTAAGTCAGACTCTCCTTCTCATTTTGATCTGATTTACGCCTCCCTCTTTCTCTCTTGTTCCAGCCTTCTTCTTCTCTTCTCTCAACCAACTCCATCACTCCTTCAAGCTTAACAAGGTTCTAACAATTCAAGCTTCAACACTTAGCAAAATCATACTCCAAAAAGGTAGGATTCCATTTCCGTTCTTGAATTCTTTGCACTATGGCTGTATGAAATTTTATTCTTCTTCATGTGTTTGATGATATATTGGATGTATGTGATGGATTATGGTTGGATTAATATGAAATGTTGAGTTGGAATTAGAGTTAGAAGAAGAAAACTAGGAGAAGTGGAGGATGGGGATGCTGCCTAAGTGAGGAAGCCCACGGCAGTCCGTATGGTAGAGTGTACGGCTCCACCTACAGCCAGTTAAATCTGATGAGACTATTTTTATATGAAAGTAGACATTCAGAGCTTTCTATACATATATAATATAAGGCCATTGATCAGTATTGAGAGATATATGAATTTTTGAAATTTGACCTAGGGATCAGGACTTTCATCCGGGTAGTGTGACTTGAGAAGAGTGTAACTCACCTTACACAACCCCAAATTGAGTGCAACCAATTTTGTTAGAAAGCTTACACATAAAGGAACATCCCACAATGAAATTCCGAGTTTGTTATGATCTCTTTTGTTCCTAGTGATTCGCGGAAGTTGCCCTATGTCCAAACTAGGCCAAAATAGGGTAGTTTAGGAAGGACGAATTTCAGGACTTATAACTCGAGCTATACTAAAGCAAATGAAATGAAACTTCTTACAAATGAAAGGTTGTCTTGTTAGCTTTGATATGGCACCAATTTTGTATGATTGAGCTTAGTTTCGATTTTTAGTGAATTTTTACTTCCAAGAGTGTAATTCGAACCAGTGACCGAATAGGTTGAGGCAAAATTTAAATATCTTGAGTTATACAGATCAAAATGAGATGGGACCAATGAGGTTAGAAAATAGACACATAGAGCTATGACTTATCCAAAATTCAGGTTTAAGTGAGTTGAATAGAAGTAAATGTGGATTATACAAAATTTGGGCAGAGTTGAGTAGAATTGGCAGAAATGACCAAATTGATAGTTTCACAAGTGTTAGTGCACATATAAGGTTTGAGTTGATGGTTGCAAGTTTTATATTGATAGATATGTTAGATTGATTATACTGCTATGACTGATTTGATCATGAGAACTGACACTATTCATGGGGAAACGGATCTGATTCGTTATGCTACCGAATTTACGGTAGAAGTCTATGAAACTATAAATGTTTATATGCAAGGATGAATTTAAGTATGATATGAGTTGTGACGTATATGAAAATAAATGATGAAGCATATGTATGAGTGCATTCAGCATGTCTATGCATGACCATGTATGAGAATGAAAAGACATGAATATATTAAATGTGAATCCCTTCACTTGGAGGCAATTGCACATTGAATCCCTCCTGGTGAAGGCAATTAAAAAGACAAAGATGTGGGTCCCTTCACTTGGAGGCAGTTGCACATTGAATCCCTCCCTGTGAAGGTAGCTAAAACTATGAGATCCCTCTACCTTGGAGGCACGTGGTCAGATGAGATCCCTCTATATTGAAGGCACGTGGTCAGATGAGATCCCTCAATTTTGAGGCATGTGACCAGAAAAGATCCCTTCAATTAGAGGCACGTGACCAAAATGAGATCCTTCCAAGACTAAAGGCACGTGAATCCCCTTGTGGGTGAGTTGGTGTGACGACGGTCACGAGTTAAGCTGATGAGCTCACTCCAAGATCAGTCTACCCAAGGATAGTAAAGGCTAAAGGCTAAAGACTAAAGATTAAAACATATGTAAGCACCCCACTCACATGAGGCATGGCATCAACCCAGCTAGTGTGAGTATAGGGGATAGGACTTACATGAGGCATGGCATAACCCAACTAGTGTAAGTATCAAATGAAGGTCCCATATTCCTAAGGATTGTGACATGGCGATCACGCTCTGATGGGGTATGACATGGCAATCATACTCTGGAATGTGGCATGTAAAGATTTTATGATGAAAAGGAAGATGAAGAAAGAAAAGTAAATTTTACGTATCTGCATAAATTCAAGTACAAGTAAAGGCATGTGCATATGATATTTCTCCAATATATTGATGCTGTTGTATTTGATTATGTTCCAGTTATTATTCATAATATAATTCATGAATTGATTTTGTATGGGTTCTCCCAAATGCCAAGTGTATGAGTAAAATAAACTTTGCCTCAGATAATATATTTTCGAACTGTAACATTAAACAGTTTATATAGCATGTTCACATTTTTCATAATAAACCGAAGCAAACTAGAGATGACAACGATGATATTATGTATGATAATTAGAGAATCCTACTGAGAATTTATAATTCTTACTCCTATTTCCGTGTTATCTCCAGATAGTTCAAGAAGTTCCAAAGGCGGCTGAAGTTGCTGTCAGATAAGGTCCACTCAGGTAACAGTAACAACTCCAAGGTGTGGTACTATGAATTAAGAATAGTACTGTACTTGGGAGTATGTTACATTAATGGTATCAGAGCAGTTCGATCCTCCTCGGACCTGAGGATTTGGACTGACTACATTTCCAGTGCACTCTGGAATCCTTAGAAAATGTCATGTGACAAATCTTATCTGTCTAGATAAGATATAGGGAATTAGATATGCATGACCACCTAATTGTCAATGTTATTAGTTGCTATCACACTTAACTTATTGTTGAGCCTGATCAACTCAATGTTTTGTTACGTGTGATTAGGAACTAATGGCTTCCAGGGGGCGTGGTAGGCCACGAACTGTACCCACTCCAGAAGATCTTGCTAATTTTATGGACACGATGCGTGAAATGGCTCATGCAAAGTGGGAGCTGGCCGCTGCAGCTCATCAGATGATGGACCAGTTGGGTAGGCGGCCCGAGGCCGGCCATGGGGGAAATCCACATGGCCTAGGAGCAGACCTGGACTATCTTAAATTTGCTGAGTTTAGAAAAGCAAATCCACCTAGCTTTCGAGGAGCTTTCGACCCAAATAAGGCCGAGGAATGGGTCAAGGCAATGGAGAAGGTCTTTTCTATCTTAGCTTGCACTGATCAACAAAAAGTGGCCTTTGCCACTTATATGTTGGAAGCGGACACCAAGTTTTGGTGGAATGGCACGAAGAGACTGTTGGGGGAATCGCAAGTTGATATCACTTGGGACATATTCACAGAGGCATTTTATCAGAAATATTTCCCTACATCTGTACGAAACACTAAGGAATTGGAATTCATGAAGCTTTAACAAGGAAACATGAGTGTTTCATAATATATTGCTAAGTTCGAAGAACTCTATAAATTTTCCACCATCTATCAACACAACCCTGACGAAAACTGGAAATGCATCAAATTTGAAAGAGGACTAAATCCGGACATTTTAGCCTCAGTGGGGCCAATGGAGATAAGAGATTTTGCTGCACTAGCAAACAAAAGTCGATTAGTTGAAGAATATAACAAGAAGCTCGCTAATGCCAGGATGGATGTTTGTGGAAAGAGGTTGGCACCTGAAGACCAGGAGTTTCAGTATATTCGCCCACCAAAGAAGCCATTTCAACCTAATGGAAATGAAGGTAAGCAGCTGCACGGGCTAACCACTAAGCAAGAATGTTCAAAGTGTGGAAGGTATCATGGAGGAAGGCCTTGTTTGGCTGGGCAGAAGGTATGCTTTAAGTGTGGAAAGCTAGGACACATAATTAGAGAATGCACCAGCCATCAGCTACCTATTCCTAAGCCGTAACATCCAAGGTTGAAAGCTGGAGAGACTACTTCCTCAGAGGAGCTGCAACAAAATTAGGGATAACCCAGGTCAAAGATTCACTTTTCGCTAACTGTGCTATGTTAAGTTATATATCTGGGTTTATGTATTTTCTTGATTATATATAAACACTTTTACTAAATAAATAGTTAGTTTTGTGACTTAAAATTTTGAGGACAAAATTTTTTTAAGGAGGGTGGTATTGTAACATCCCCCCGAGTTCCGAGTTCTGACTTCACCTTCAAGTCCCCATGATTTCCGACTTCATCTTCGAATTTCACATAAAATGGGATAATTTCCGACTTCCGATTTCGCTTTCGAATTTCAACACAAGTTACGACTTCCGACTTAATCAAGCTAATTTCCCGACTTGCGACTTAACATTCACGTCCAAACAACATGGATGTGGTTCCCGATATCCGACTTCATGTCTCAAAGAAAACGAACCCGATTTCCGATCTCATAATTTATCTCCAAGTTTCAAGCAAGCTGTACTCGAGCTCCGACATCAGACCTCATGTTTCAAAATACATGGTTTCCGACCTCCGAATTGATAGTTTAACACAATGGTTACAATTACTGACCTCCAAGCTGAATGTAATAAGTTTTGGCCTTAGAGTTGAACTAAACTAGAATGGACACGAGTTTGGATCTTTGAGTTGATTTCTAAGTCGTACACGAGTTACGATCTCCAAGTTTATTCCCATGAGCTTTCCATTTCTGTTGGTGTTCCCGAGTTTGAATGGGGAGTTCTGAGATTATGTGATTGTAAGCTGTATGACTTCCGACTTCCGACTTTGCTTCCAAGTTTTGAATAAACCAGATAAGTTTTCCACTATCCGATTTCATCTCCGAGTGTCAAATAAATGGCACAAGTTCCGACTTTAAGTAGACTCGGGGCGAGTTCCGATTTAAGATGGAATGGAAGCGAGTTCCACTTTGGGGACAACGTGGAGAGTAATTTAGCCACAAAAGAGGGAAACATGGCCGAACTTCAATCACAAAATTTCAACCAATCAACACTCACAATTCCAACTACCCTCATGTATTTAAGTCAGACTCTCCTTCTCATTTTGATCTGATTTACACCTCCCTCTTTCTCTCTTGTTCCAGCCTTCTTCTTCTCTTTTCTCAACCAACTCCATCACTCCTTCAAGTTTAACAAGGTTCTAACAATTCAAGCTTCAACACTTAGCAAAATCACACTCCAAAGAGGTAGGATTCCATTTCTGTTCTTGAATTCTTTGCACTATAGCTGTATGAAATTTTATTCTTCTTCATGTATTTGATGATATATTGGATGTAGGTGATGGATTATGGTTGGATTAATATGAAATGTTGAGTTGGAATTTGAGTTAGAAGAAGAAAACTAGGAGAAGTGGAGGATGGGGATGCTGCCTAAGTGAGGAATCCCATGGCAGTCCGTATGGCGGAGTGTACGGCTCTGTCTACAACTGGTTAAATCCGATGAGACTATTTTTATATAAAAGTAGACATTCAGAGCTTTCCATACATATATAATATAAGGTCATTGGATCAGTATTGAGAGAGATATGCATTTTTGAAGTTTGACCTAGGGATCAGGACTTTCATCCGGGCAATGAGACTTGAGAAGGGTGTAACTCACCCTACACAACCCCAAATTGAGTGAAACCAATTTTGTTAGAAAGCTTACACATATGGAAACATCCCACAATGAAATTCTGAGTTTGTTATGATCTCTTTTGTTCCCAGTGATTCGAGGAAGTTGCCCTATGTCCAAATCAGGCCAAAACAGGGTAGTTCAAGAAAGACGAATTTCAGGACTTATAACTCGAGCTATACTAAAGCAAATAAATGAAACTTATTGCAAATGAAAGGTTGTCTTGTTAGCTTTGATATGGCATCAATTTTGTATGATTTGAGCTTAGTTTCGATTTTTAGTGAATTTTTACTTTCAAGAGTGTAATTCAGACTAGTGATCGAATAGGCTGAGGCAAAATTTAAATATCTTGAGCTATACAGATCAAAATAAGATGGGACCAATGAGGTTAGAAAATAGACACATAGAGCTATGATATATCCAAAATTCAGGTTTAAATGACTTGAATAGAAGTAAAGGTGGATTATACAAAATTCGGGCAAAGTTGAGTAGAATTGGCAGAAATGACCAAATTAATGGTTTCACAAATGTTAGTGAACATATAAGGTTTGAGTTGATGGTTGCAAGTTTTACATTGATAGATATGTTAGATTGATTATAGTGCTATGACTGATTTGTCCGTGAGAACTGGCACTATTCATGGGGAAACGGATCTGATCTGTTATGCTGCCAAATTTACGGCAAAAGTTATGAAACTATGAGTGTTTATATGGAAGGATGAATTTAAGTATGATATGAGTTGTGACGTATACAAAAATAAATGATGAAGCATATGTATGAGTGTATTCAGCATGTCTATGCATGACCATGTATGAGAATGAAAAGACATGAATATATTAAATGTGAATCCTTTCACTTGGAGGTAGTTGCACATTGAATCCCTCTCGGTGAAGGTAGTTAAAAAGACAAAGATGTGGGTCCTTTCACTTGGAGGTAGTTGCACATTGAGTCCCTTCCTGTGAAGGCAGCTAAAACTATGAGATCCCTCTATCTTGGAGGCACCTGGTCAGATGAGATCCCTCTATATTGAAGGCACGTGGTCAGATGAGATTCCTCAATTTTGAGGCACGTGACCAGAAGAAATCCCTTCAATTAGAGACACGTGACCAAAATGAGATCTCTCCAAGACTAGAGGCACATGAATCCCCTTGTAGGTGAGTCAGTGTGACGACGGTCTTGAGTTGAGCTGACGAGTTCCCTCCAAGATCAGGCTACCCAAGAGTAGTAAAGGCTAAAGACTAAAGACTAAAGATTAAAACATATGTAAACACCCCACTCACATGAGGCATGGCATCAACCCAGCTAGTGTGAGTATAGGGGATAGGACTTACATGAGGCATGGCATGACCCAGCTAGTGTAAGTACCGAATGAAGGTCCCATATTCCTAAGGATCGTGACATGGCGATCACGCTTTGATGGGGTATGACATAGTGATCATACTCTGGAATGTGGCATGTAAAGATTTTATGATGAAAAGGAAGATGAAGAAAGAAAAGTAAATTTTATGTATCTGCATAAATTCAAGTACAAGTAAAGGCATGTGCAAATGATATATCTCCAGTATATTGATGCTATTGTATTTGATTATGTTCCAGTTATTATTCATAATATAATTCATGAATTGATTTTGTATGGGCTCTCCCAAATGCCAAGTGTATGAGTAAAATAAACTTTGCTTTGGATAATATATTTTCGAACTATAACATTAAATAGTTTATATAGCATGTTCACCTTTTTCATAATAAACCGAAGCAAACTGGAGATGACAATGATGACATTATGTATGATAATTAGAGAATCCTACTGAGAATTTATAATACTCACTCCTATTTCCGTGTTATCTCCAGATAGTTCAAGAAGTTCCGAAGACGGCTGAAGTTGCTGTCATATAAGGTCCGCTCAGGTAATAGTAACAACTCCAGGGTGTGGTACTATGACTTAAGCATAGTATTGTACTTGGGAGGGTGTTACAACCACCCCAAGATGAGTAAGGCTGCACTACTGGGCATCTCAACCTCCATTTTTAGAATATAGAAATTTGCAGGGAAAATCAACTCCTGCACTTTAACTAGAACATCTTTAGTCACTCCAACTAGATGAACATTGCTCCTGTTTGCTAGTTGAATCACAATACTAATTGACATCAGTGGACCAAGCCTAACAGATCCAAAGATAGACATAGGCATGACATAGATCAAGGCACCAACATCAAGCATAGCATTCTCGAATTGACTTTGGCCTATGATGCATGGGATGGTGAAGGTCCCTACGTCCTAGCGCTTCTTAGGTAGTGGCTGGATCAATGTTGACATGTTCCTTCCCATACTAATTCGCTCATCACCCTTTAACTACCTCTTGTATGTGCACAACTCCTTCAAAAACTTAGTGTACTTCAGGATTTGCTTTATGGCATCCAACAGGGGTATATTCACCTCCACCTTCCTAAATGTCTCCAACAATGCCTTGTCTGACTATTCTAATTTCCTACTCTGAGGGGCTCTCCATGGAAAGAGAGGAGGCACTAATTTTTGGTTTTCAGTAACCTATCGACTACCTATAACTACTATTTTCATCTGCATTTGACTTGCATGTGCTTTCTCTATGGTTGCTTCATTCAACTCATTAACTATAGTCACACTATCATCTATCCCCTGAATTGTCTTTGGTAAGGTCTTCCATGATCATAGCATAATGGCATTGATATTCCCCTTTGGGTTGGGGACAGCCTGGGATGGAATCTGGGCTAAACTTTTAGACTATAGCTAGCTTAATAAGGAGGCAATATGGCCCACCTAAGTCTACAAGTTTTGGATGGCAGCATCAGTCCTTTACTGGTAAGTGAGGCTACTTTTCACAAGTTGTTTCATCATGTCCTATAATGATGGCTCTAGTGAGGTAGTGGATGGATTAGGCTGCTGGGGTGTCTGTTGTAATTAAGGCACAATTTGCTGTCTAACATGTGGTGGCCAATACTTTTACTGTTGGAAAGGATATTGGGGTGGTGTGTTCCCATATCTCATATTAGGATGATCCTTCCAACCAGGATTGTAAGTGTTTGGATAAGGGATCATACCTCTGCTATAAGCTCTGGTATTGAGACTTCCTTGGAAATATACTTGTGGTAGTTATTGCATGATCCTGAAGCATTGGTGTGTCTTCTTACAGTTGAGGACATGCATCTATAGGGTGTGATGTAAAAGTAATATGCCACAAACTCTAACAGGTTTTGGTGTGGCAGCAGGAGTAACATGTTGCCCTATAGCTAGTTTCCTTACTAATGATGTCACTCATCAATTCTATGCTCCATCCTCTGTTGGTCTAAATGTGTAATCTGACTGACTCCTCGAGTACCTGTAATCATCCTGAACCCGAATTGTTGGGAATTTTATGCCATATTTGCTATCAAAGCTCGAGCAGTAGCTAGTGTCTTGTCAATGAGGGCTCTGCCACTAGTAGCATCTATCATACTTCGGTCCATAGGTAGCGACCCTCATAGAAATATTGGATCAATAATTGGTCACTAATATGATGATGTGGGCAACTGGCACATAGCTTCTTGAACCTCTCCCAATACTTGTACAAGGTCTCTCCCTGTAGCTGACGAATGCCCCAAACATACTTTTTGATTGATGCAGCTCTGGATGCTAGGAAGAACTTCTCTAAGAATAGTCATTTCATGTCTAGCCCCCCTGTGATAGCTCCTGGAGGTAGGTAATAGAGCCAGTCCTTAATAGTATCCGCTAAGGAGAAAGGAAAAGCTCTAAGCTTGAGATGATCCTCTTCAACTCCTTGTGGCTTCATGGTAGAGCAAACCACGTGGAACTCCTTCAGATGCTTGTGTGGATCCTTGCCTACAACATCGTGAAATTTAGGTTGTAAGTGAATTAATCTAGATTTCAACTCAAAATCAACATCAATATTATCCTAATATTGATTAAAATTTATTGGGACAAATAGGAACTTTACTTAATCGATCCTATGAGCTGAGAATGTAGAAGCAAAACACTCACAACCAAAAATTTGAAGGATAGAGTGATTTGGATGTTTGTTATGTAAAACTTGAATAGGTGTTATGTTTGATAAACACTTGCTGGGAAGTCGGCTTAAAATATGAATAGCAAGGGAGACAACAAAGTTCCAAAAATGTTTTGGTAGATTGGATTGAAACACGAGCGCTCAAGTAATGTTTAAAATATGTTGGTGTTTCCTTTCTATAATACCATTTGTTGAGGTGTCTTAACACATGATTGTTGATGAATGATTCGCTTGTCGTTAAAGAAACTAATATTGATTAAATTTTACTTAACGAAAACAAGTGACAAACCACTAGAACTAACTACATATATTGATTAAAATTTATTGGGTTTTGCTAACTTCCACCCTCTTCTTTTTGTGTGTTGGTGGAAGTTAGCAATGTCTATCACATTATGATTAGACAAAAATTCTTTTTTTTATTTATTATATAACTTATATTTAGGGTTATTATTATAATTTATCACTTCTCTTAGTAAAAATAAATTCAAAAATATTTTTTCTCTTCTCTTCTCATATATGGTTGACCCACATAAAAACTTATTTTTCACAAAAACGAGGTTAGGAAAGAGGAGAGAGAAAAAAATTTAGATTTACTTTTATCAAAATAAATAAAAAACTATAATAATATCTCTTAAAAGTAAGTTATTTAATAAATAAAAAGTGAGCTTTTTTTTTTAATTATTATATGGTAGAGGTTGCTAACTTTTGCCGACACAAAAAGAGGAAAGAAATTGCCAAAACCTAAATTTAATTCATTAACCATTAATATTATATTTAAAGAAATAGCCATTTAATTTTAATTTTTATTAGCCATTACCTGTACAATGAATAGACTTTTTTTTTTTATAACTTGTTAGATAATACAAAATTATAAATCAATTAAATAACCATTCTAAAATTGCGCTATTTATTGTTAAGGAAAAAATACTTTATTTTGTTCTTTCTCCGGAAATGAGAAATGCCTACCACTGGAGACAGGAGCGGAGCAAAATATTGTGTGAACGGACCTAGCCGAACATACGTAACATGAATGGAGAGCCTTTGTGGGTGAGTTAATGCTGGACCCTCATGCAAAGTCCAGTACAGGTCATCTTGTTTTCACCCTTGGCTAATGGCTAGCACTTCGGTTTTTTATCCGCCGCGTGCTGCCCACAAATTCTTTTGCTAGCGACATCTCTTTTTTAAGAGCATTGATACGCAAAATAACTGCAATGATTTCAGGTTTTCTGCGATTGACTAAGTGAACACTTTCAGACTACAGAGAGATTTCTTTAAATCTCCGTGGGATCATATGGCTGCTCTGAGGTTCCCTAAACCGGCACATCATAAAAGGAACAACAGATATGAAATTTTGTGACATCGCAGAAGAAACAAGAAGAGAGTGCTGCGATATGCCCTAAATGACAGAATCAAATGCAATGAACCTTAAAGTCGATGAATCTGACAGGGCTCCACAAAGGTTTTGCAACACTACATAGCTCAAAGGGATTTGGATATGCATTCCTCTGTTAATATCACTTATTTGTTAACATTTTCTTGAGGTAATAATCATCCAAAATGTTTGTCAACATAACATTGTAGAGGATCACTATATGAAATTTATTACATAAGTCTAATCAAGTACAAGAGGTTGCACTTTCTGCTTCAATGTAGCATGCAAGAATAATGCAGTTGTGATAAGATTAACATGATGTATGCTTCCCTGGTACCTAGAGAAAAAGCAGCAGCACTTGAAGAAAATCGCCGACAACGCGTGCAAATCATATCGTGGCAAATTCAATAGTTTTCTTCCCATCATGAGGCTTGCTGAAGAAATACTTGAAGTAGTCAGAGTATACAAGTTGTTTATATTTTGGTTGATCACCATTCTCCAGAACTTCTGGCAAAGGGCCAATAATAGCATCAGGTGCTGGGTTCACAAAAATTGGCAGAGAGATCCTGGTCTTGCTTCTGTTGGCAACCACTCGATGCTCAATGCTTTTGTACCTTTCATTGCTCATTATTTGTAGCACATCCCCAATGTTAATTACCAATGCTCCATCAACAGGAGGAACATAGATCCAACTATCACCATCCCTGCTTCTTACATAAAGCCCACCAATATCATCCTGTAGAAGGACAGTAATTGATGATATATCAGAATGAGGGCCTACCCCTGCTACTACTTCAGGATCAGGGCAAGCAGGATAGTAATTAAATGCAAGGATCATTGCACCCATTAATGAGTGTTCTCTTGCTTTGTCTAACTCGTTCACATTGAGTTGCTTAAGTAGCACCTTTAACAATTTTCTAATAAATGCTTCAGAATATTTCATATATTCAAGTGCTTGAACCCTGCAAGAAAGATAGCCAATGAACACAGATATCCACATCAATTATTAAACACTCATATGCAAAAACAAGCAATTTTTATATCCTGTCTCTTTGGGGACAAGTATATATAACAAGCCACATCTAGATCGTCTAACATGATAAAAGGGCCATGGGTAAAAGTAAGTCATTCACATTTGCACTTCATGTGTGAGTTCATCATGTATTAAACTTTTTACGGTCTTGGAAATTGCTTACACAATTTTGAGTGGGGGTGGTGGATAAGTAAAACCTTTCTCAAAGTGGCAATTCCAAGATTCAAACTTTTGACATTAGATCCAAAGTTAGTTACCAATGACATTTGGGTTCTTCGTGTTTCAACTCGGTTGGATAAATAACGTATGTAGTTCAGTGTACCAAATAAATGTTTTTTTACCCAACAAGCACCTCAACTACCAATTTCCCACAACCATAATAGGATATTATTAAAGAAGAAATTCAGTCTTCCCTTAATTAGTAGTTACTTATTCATATCCGACATAAAGAGATAATAAAAAATATAAACCTTGTACACAACCAAAAAATAATAAGAAATAAAGTTCCACTGCCTAGTATTACTTCCATCTGGTATCCACTTAAAATTGTGTATGATCTTAGATGACGAAATGAGAACCAACCATCAGTTCACTTACTTGCATATAGGAGGCCAATGTGCATGAATTTTCTCCTCTGAAGCATACACAAGCTGCAGATAATCCTTCCACTCCAGCACTGACTCAGCGTGAGGGCTAAAACTGGTGGCCAACCTCACGACATCAGGGGGAGAGTTCTCTTTCAGATGCTTCTTCTCCTCAGCTGGTAATTCAAAGAACCTATGCACTGCACCTTTCAGATCTTCAAGAACCTTGATGGGTATCCCATGATTCACTACCTGGAAGAAACCCCAGTTAGTGGCAGCGCTATAAATGGAGTCCTGGACATCTGGATCATCACAGTTTGTGAAATCAATGATGGGAATGGATTCTTGAGGGGCAATTTTGGTCTTGTCTAATCTAGCTTGGGGTGGTTGGACATATTGGCGAGGAACACTTGGTAGGTTCAGATCAGCTAGACCCTTTACTCCGTTGGCTTGGTTCACCAAGAAATCAACGATATTGGTAGGGGTGGACATGGCAGAAATTTTTGTTTCCAGAGAAAGCGGTTGGGACTTGGAATAAGAGGAAGAAGCGTTATTATTATTTTTTTTAATGATTAATAAGAGGAAGAAGCTAAGAAACACAAATGGCCACCCTGTCACGCGCGCGCGCTCTCTCTCTCTCTCTCTCTACGAAGTCTATCTAATGACAAAAGGTCAGAAACGTATCCAATTTTTCTTTTTCGTTTTTCTTGTTTTCAAAAAGAAATCCAATTTTGCAAGTCGGGATATTCGAAGTTCCTTTCAGTTTAGTCCGGTCGCAAATTCGCCGTCAGATTTTACTTTCAAACGCTTGTAGATGCATTCAATTTATGAGTTTTATTAATAAAAGAATATATTACGAAACCTTGATAATTGGCCTTTTTTTTCTGATGAGAGATAATTGGTCTAAATTAAAAAACTTAGAAATATATTTCCATATTAAAAAATTTACAAGTATTGAAAGAACAATTCTTGTTTAATCTATATCTATATATATAAAAGTAAAAATTACTATATTTAGCAAATAATATGAATTCTAATTTGTAATTATTGCATGACCTATAGTGTTTTACGATTAAATTTTCACTCTAATTTACAATATATATAGTAAAATTCATTGTAACAAGTCATTAATGATACTTTTAAACATCATTTGATGATAATGTTATAAGATTATTATTATTATTATTATTATTTATGAATAAAATTCTACATTATAATAGATTATTTTAGTTAATCATAAAAGTTTAAATGTATCAAATATTAAAAAAAATGTTTGAATATATCAAGATAAAATGAATGATATGTGGTTTTATGTGTACATATAATTTGAAAAGGATTTATTTAAATTTTAAGTCAAAAGTTGCCACAGTATATAATTGACTAAAAATATAATAATTAAATGGTGAAAAAATTAAGATATATCATTTCAAAAACCTTATTAGTTAAAGGTCAGAAAATTATATAGGTTTGTTATGTAAAAAATTACAAATACAAAGTTAAAAAATTTAAATTACTTTTAAAATCATAGAAGATTATATTATTTTATATTAAATATTATATTTATAATTTTTATCCAAAAATATGTAATTGAACAAAACTATATGGTATAGTTCTTTTGTTGGTAAATTGGAGGATTAGAAGTATGACTATTGCTTTCTAATTGACTGTTTTTGCATTAATTTCTACTTCATCCATTTTATTGATTAGTATATCTATTGTATTTGCTTCTTCAGATGGTTGGTCGAGTAACAAAAATGTAGTATTTTTTAGTACATCATTATGGATTAGATTAGTCTTTTCTAGTGGGTATTCTTAATTTTCTCATCTCTTGAAGTTATTTGTTCTAGATCAAAAATGAAATGAACCCTCCCCCACCGGGAGGGAATTCTTTTGAATTGTGAGGCACATTAAAAAAAAAATGGAATATATAAACCCCCAAAATAAAGAAAACTAAGATATTATAGGGAGGGGTCAAACTTATTCTATTGAAAAAATCTTCTATCTTATATATAATATTAATCAAATAGCGAAAAAGATTAAAATATAATATTTTAAAAACAAGGTAATGCAAGGTGAAAGATCTATTTATAATATAATATTTATAATATAAGATATTATGTATTTTAATAAAAAAATATTAATAAAGATATATTATGCAATAATAATAAATTGAAATCAAGATTGATCATTAAATTATATTGGATTATACTTAGTAAAATATATATTTTTTATGCATAATTATATATTATATTAACAAAAGTGACTTCACAAAAAAGGTTATGCGTGATTATAGTTGGCAAGTATAAAAAATAGATAAATTATATTAAAAATATTACCTACAATAAAGTATTTAATGAATTCAATATATCTTTGATCTATTTTATTGTGTAAAATAATTAAAATAAATCTTAATTCATTATACCATATCTAATTTTTAATTGCTATAATAATTATTTTTAATGGTATTCTAATTAAAAATAATTATAAAAAATATAATCAAAGCTGTGCAATGCACGGATATTCTATCTAGTCTAGTATTAAGTAAAACTCACTGCACTTAAAATTGTTCTTTCAGTTAATTATTGCATGACCTATATCTGTTTGCAGTTAATATTTACTCTAATTGGCGGCTAAAATTTACTGTAATGTATAATTATTACTTGATTCAAGTAGTAAGGTCATTTGCTATTAACATTCATTTTCATTTTCACTATTAGGAAAAAGATTCACTCTCATTTACAATTATTACATCATTCAAGTAGTAACAATATTAATCTTGTATCTTTAAATATAATTAGATTAAAATTTAAATAACTACTTTGATTTGTTAGCTCATAATAACATTATTTTTGTAATTTTAATTTTGATAATTAATCTACTTCAAATTCTTTCCGAAATTTAAAATTACATTTATTTTTAAAACAACAAATAAAATATTTTTACTTCTAAAATATTAAATAGTCAAGTTTGAAGGAAGAAATGGCCTTAACATCCTCGAAAAATATTAATTTCGTGTGATACGTTATTTAGTTACATATAACAATATATTTATCTATGAATTTAAAAAGTTGAAATTTGTAGCACCCTCCCAAGTATAATACTTTGCTTAAGTCATAGTACTATATTCGGGAGATGTTATTGTTTCTTGAACGGACCTTGTCTGATAGCAGCCTTTAGCCATTTTCAATATTTCTTGAATTACCTGGAGATAATACGGAAATAAACATAGAAGTAAGAATTTAAAATTCTCTATAGGATTCACTAAACTGTCAAACATAGTGCTATCTTATTATCTCTAACTGCTTCGCTTTATTATGAAAGAGGTGAACATGCTAAATAAATTATTCAGTTTTATAGTTTGAAAACGTATTATCCGAAGCAAAGTTCATTTTTATTCGCACTTGAATCAGTATGGAAGTAACATGGTAAATGCATAATTCATATTTAGAATAATAGTAACAATATATTCAGATATAATAACTTCGGCATACTAAGAATTTGGAACATATATATGCAAATACTTCAACTTGGACTGATGCAATAGCACTTGTAATTTCTTTAATTTTCCTTAACCTTCTTTCTTGACACGCCTAGATATTACGTATTGCCATCCCTAGGGTGTCTGTATATATCTACACTTGAGCGTTACATATCACCGTTCTCAAGCATAGCCTTACTCAACTTTTTTGGTATACCTAGGCGTTATGTATTGCCGTCCCTAAGTTGCTTGTATGTGTTTGCACTTGAGCGTTATGTACCGCCGTCCTCAAAGTGCAGTCTTTCTTAATTTTGTTTACTCTGCTTAGCACATTTAGGCATTACGTATCGCCATCTCTATGATACTTGCACATGTCTACACTTAAGCATTACGTATTGCCGCAGGCTTTCTTATCTTCTTTTCAAATATTCATGCTTGCATGATATACATGTGCATCACACATAAATATTAACTTATAAATATTCACAAGTATCACTAATCTCTGCTATATATATATATTTATTTATATTTCAATACATAACCTTGGTTTTGAATTAGGTTTCTGCCATTTCTTTTTTATTCTGCCCTTTTTTTGTAAATTAAGCCATAAATTCATCTTAACTCATTTAGACCTGAATTTTGGATATGTTGAAGTGTTATATGTCTAGTTTCTAACCTCTTTAGTTCCATTGAGTTTTGATATATAGAACTCAAGTTATTGAAGATTTACCTAGGCTTGTCCTATACTAGATAGATTTAAGCTTTGTAAAGTAAAAATTCACTAAAATGGAAAAACTAATTGAAACTATACAAAACCTATATATTTTAAAGCTAACTGAACCAATTTTCATTTTCAATAAGTTGCATCCCTTTTGAATAAATAGAACTGAAGTTATGAGATCTTGAAGTTGGCTAACTTGACCTACCCTATTCTAGCCTGGTTAGGACTTGGGGTGACTTTCATAAATTACTAGGAACAACAGGGATGAATTTGGTTCTGAAATTTTTATAGCATGTTACCTATGTCTTGAATTCCTAATAAAATTGGTTGCACTCAATTTGAAGGAGTATGGGGCAATTTATACCCCTTGAAATCTAGTCTGCTCAAAATTAGGGATAGAATTCTAGGGTTAATTTCAAAAAAACATATCTCACTCAATACTAATTCAATGACTCTATATTTTATATGGTTTGAAAGCTTTAAATGTCTAGTATCAAATAAAAGTAGGTTCATCAAGTTTTGGTGGTTGTAGATAGCTCCGTACACTCTGAAAGTATGGACGCCGTGAAGTTTTCTAGGTTTTCGGATTCTAATTTGCTACCTTTCTTGTTTTTCATGCATGATTCAATCCTAATTCAACCAAATACTTGCCAAACTAGCCATAAATCATCATATATCCTCAATTAGATGAGTAGAGCAAGATTTCTTAATAACCACAAATTCACTAAAATCAAACAAGAACTTGAATCCTACCTTAAAATTGAAACTTGAGCTTGGAAGATGGAAGCCTTAAGCGTGAAAAGTGGTGTGGGATGAAGAAGTAAGAGGAAGAGGATGAAAAGGGGAAGCAATATGAGGGAGCGAGCTCAGCCTTCTTGATGCACAAAAATAAGGAGGAGGAAAATGAGGAATTGTGAGATCTCATGACACAAGGTAGTTAGGAGTTTGGCACTTGATTAGTGGTTGGGTTTGTGGTGATTGTTAAGCCATTTTTCCCCATTCTTTGGCTGTAGCTTGTTGCCACTTTGGCAGGAAATGGTGGCTGAATTTCAGCCACTTATGCTAGGGTTTTCATCACATAATCCTATTATAATCCTATTGATTCGGTTCTGGCGGTTTAATATATCGAATCTTTATCGATTTCCTTCAAATCGGCAAGTCATAACTAAATGGTTTTGAGAGTTCCTATATATCTATCTTGCTTAATCTCTCTAATTAACCTTCAATTAACTTCTAAGTAACTTTATAGATTCAATAAAATCGAATAAATCAATTAATAGCGTAAATTAGACATTTTGCAAAATTCAAGGCCTTTCTATTTTTTGTTTTTCATAACTAATGCCATTTTCATAATTTTGGGTAAGTCTAGGGGCATCCCATGTCATTTTACATGTGGATACCTCCGTGGCTTAATTGGCTGAGGTTTAGGTTTCTACATTTTTGCGACGTGGTTATGCTTCGTTTAAAACTTTATTCTGCTAATTCTATTAATATAAAGACCTAAATATCATTTTTTAAAAAGTTCAAGGGTAATTATGGAAGGAATCTTTGAAGGTCAATATGTAATTACCAAAAGTTCTAGGGCAAGTTGCAAATAACAAAGTTTAGGGATGTTACAAAATTTATATAATTACATTAATTTATGGACTCATGATAACATAATTTTTAAAAATGTAAACTTAAACTTATTTTTAAATTTTCAAATAAAATAGGGTAAATTATATTGACTTCTCTTGAGGTTTATAGATATTACACTTAGCACTTCCATTTTTTTTTTTAAATTACACCTGCCCCCCATAATTGTTTAAAAGTCAGTACACTGACATCCCCTACTGTTAACATATTGATAGCCAATTTCTAGAGTTAGCCCTTGTGTAACACTCTCTGTCATATAAGCCATGCTCAAGTCATGGAGTTATACTGAGAGATTGCTACTACGCTATGAATTATTTAAAATGCAGAAAATATTGTATATGGCCCTTTAATGATACACTTTACTGCTAATTCAAGGGACGTAAGTTACAAACCCCTATTACATACATAATAAAATAATTGTAATTTCAAAAGAAGTTGTCACTAGTATCATGTGTAGAACTTGCTGCGGAACTGTATTTGTCTCTTCCGTTGCACACCCTCTGTTTACATAGGGCTCCCAGACTGGACTCATGTTTGGATCTTGCATGAAGTGTACTCCAGGACTTCGCCCTATGCTTAAAACTTAATGTAAGTACTTGAATGTTTATGGGAACAACAAATAAGTAGGGAGTGAGAACCTAAGGTTCCTAGTAAATACAGACATAAGGTGATGTCATAAACATTCCAGCCGCCGATTTATAATAAAAAAAAAGTGAATATATATTAGAATAGGTTCACTTTTAAGTTTGAAATCACCTTTCTCGAAGCGGGTTATATTTTAGCAAATACTAAATATTTCATGGCAGATAAGGTGATAATAATAGAGTAATAACAAAAACAAAGTAATGTAATACCCTACCAATTTAATGTTATGCTTGAGTCATAGCATGAAATTTAGTAGTTATGCTATAGTGTTAGTACTCCATTTATTATTTATTTATTATATTATATGCTTTTTTTTTGACAAAATATAACTTGGGGCGCAGAGAATATATATAAACAGAAGATGCGGCGCTTGGCATACAATAAATGTGGTCAACATCGCAGAACATCATAAATGAATAAATAGTACAACAGAAAAATAAATTTAAGTAGTATAACATCAGCTATATATATATCGGAAGCTAACGCTTCAGTTTATGTATAGGTTCAAAAGTGGATACATATGTTGGGCCTATATACACCAAAAAGACATAAGGCCTGTGTCAGTGAAAAGCCATTCTACCAGGTCCTCAGAAGACATTTTAAACTAGCTGATCTAAGTAACTACATATGTATGGCTAAGTCTATGGCCCAATGCTGCACACCGTCAAAAGAGAACCATATTGTACAATGTGGCCTGCAGGCCAGAGCCTACTCGGTCAGATAGCCGTTGGCCATACCAGGCCTAGCTGGGCAGTAGTCAGCATCAGATCCAGAAGAGGAGGAGGACGAACTGAAAGCCTCGAATAGGTCGCTCTCAGGACTGAGTAGGATGTCCGGGACTACCTGCGGATGTAACACCTTACCAGACAAAATACTATGCTTAAGTCATAGTATATTACTTGATAAGTTATTACTTATAGTAAGCTGATTAAATTCCATTTTTAGTTTCATTATTAATTTATCGTGTACCGGAAGAAAAGTAACATAAAAAAATTGCTAAATAAACAAAAATACTGGAAACTGCATCATATGTATATATATAAATAGTTGTTTTTCAAAGTTGTCAAAAGTTATATAAGACAGTACATGATAGTAAAAAAAAAATGAGGCCGCTAACACAAAATAAATCGGCCTATCTATATGAACAGCCCCCTCACTGGTCCCTACGGGATATTTCATGAACACTGCTAACTCCTATCCCTATACTCACGACCTAAACTGCCAAAAGAGGGTCATCCTATATACCTACTTCTGCTACAGCGGGTAATCCAACTAGATGGATTCCGAAGAAAGGAATCCATTTGCCATGTCGATATCCGCAGGGGTGTAGTCCACGCTCAGAGCAGAAGACGAGGAAGATGAACTCTCTGCCTCATATGGATCCTCCTTAGACATCGTGACTGAGGGTATCT
The DNA here is from genome assembly GCA_031439585.1 of Pterocarpus macrocarpus. Lineage (NCBI taxonomy): Eukaryota > Viridiplantae > Streptophyta > Magnoliopsida > Fabales > Fabaceae > Pterocarpus > Pterocarpus macrocarpus. The sequence continues at coordinate 3,051,877 of CM062518.1, forward strand.
GCTGTGGTGGTGAGGTTGGCAGAGCCATGGAAGCTGTCATTCTTTTGCCGTCTGCTTTGCTATGTGTGGAGGTGGAAAAGGATGGGCCATGTATAGTGGGATAGCAATGTAAGGTGCAGCGAGATCGAAGAGTGGATGACCAAGGGAAACAGCAAAATCTCTACGAAAGAAGAAGTAAAAATGGAACTGACATCTACCAAATATATATATACAGTCTAGAAACGGGTCCAGGTGGATGTGGAGCTCGGGAAACTCAATGAACAGGACACTGGTGGCCGCGTTCTCCATGATCTAAGAATGACGCGGAAACATATAGTGGGGTGAGAAATAAAGATTTCTCAGTAGGGATCCTAAGTTTATATATCTGCCATCGCTGTCATCCTCAATTGTTTCGAGTTTTGGTTAATTACAAGAAAATGTTACCTCAACAGGATATACTACTAGATTAGTTATAGAAATTATAGCCCAAAACACAGCTTAGTTTTACTTAAGGAAATAAACAGAGAAATAAATAACCAGACCTGTGTTTTTGACATAGTTAAGTGATAGCCATAAAGTGAACAATAATAAATATATGTATATATAACATCCAATGATGCAATTAACTCCATGCATGATAACAGAAACTATGGGTATGCATAAGAACTAATGCACTTGATCTTAACTCATATTTTTCCATACTTGGTCCCCTAGGAGTATATTGGCCATAAAACTCCTGGGTAATAGTCCGCTTTTCAGGATCGAGCTCGTTCCTATACAGGGTCGCCGGGTTTACTTTCTACAACTTCCCCACTAATCTATTCCCCTTAACTTTGTTCAGGGGCTGGCCCAAGTCATATGGAAATCGTTCCTCATTCTTATAAGGGTAGCATCACTTGTCTAATACTCTGACCAATGCATGCATAACTTGTAAATTCATATTAATTGCAATCTTTGCCGAAATCTTGGCAGTATAATGGATCATGTCCGCTTCCCCATGAATAATGCCAGATAATGAGAAAATTTTAATCAAATAGCAATTCCAATATAGAATATCATATTCATACCATGAATATAACAATATCAATAGATGCAAGTTTTAAAATCTTAAGTCTTAATCTATCTTGCAAGTTTTTAATTTCTATTGATGTTCCCGAGTTCGACTCCCAAGATTAAATGGGGTCTGAGTTTCGATTTCATACAATTTCCGACATCCGGGGTTATGTTCGACCTTCCGAGATTATATATAATTTCCGTCTTTCGGGGTTATGTTCGATCTCCGACCTTATTCCACCATTGCTCTTCTAAGACTCTTATAAGCGTGTTTCCTAAATTCCAATTTCTAACATTAACTATACCCGATCTAGTTTCCTATTCACTAAGTTCCGAGGTTAACTTTAAGTATAACCGACCTAGCTCTCTATCTGCTAGATTTCTGAGTTCAATATCAAGTATACCTGACCTAGCTCTTTGTCTGCTAAGTTTCCGAGGTCAACTTTAAGTATAACTGATCTAGCTCTCTATCTGCTAGACTTTCGAGTTCAACCTCAAGTATACCTAACGTAGCTCTTTGTCTTCTAAGTTTTGAGGTCAACTTTAAGTTATTTGTGCTTTATCCCAAACCGCCCTACTTCTAGCCAGAATTGCACTCTTATAAGAGAAAATCCACCAAAAATAGAAATCTAGGTGAAATCATACGAAATTTATATCAATGTAAAGCTACCAGAGCAAGCTTTCAAATGAAATAAGTTGCATATCATTTGAGTGAATATAAATCGAGATATAAGCCCTGAAACTTGACCCTACTAGACTACCCTATTCTAGCCTGGGTTGAACTTAAGGTAAATTCATTGATGTACTAGGGATAGTTGGTAAAGAATCTGATTCTGAAATTTTTATGGGATGTTCCCTCATGTGTTAGCTTTCAAACAACATTTGGAATCACTCAATTTGGAGTTGTGTAGGGTGAGTTACACCCTTCTCGACTCAGACTGCCCAGATGAAAGTCCTGATTTCTAGGTCACACTTCAAAAATTCATAACTACCTCTACACTGATCCAATGGCCTTATGTTATATATGTATGGAAAGCCCTGAACGTTTAGTTTCATATAAAAATAGATTCATGGAAGTTAAATGGCTGTAGACAGAGTTGTACATTCCGCTGTATGGATCGCCGAGGAAAAACCCTACCAGCTACTTGAGTTTTCTCTTTTCTTCAAGTTCTTTCATACCAATGCTAATTCTAATCATAACATACATGCATAATCAACTATAATTCATCATCATCACTTCAAATCTCATCAGTATCACAAGATATTTGTAACACCCTCCTAAGTACAGTACTATGCTTAAGTCATAGTACCCCACCCTGGAGTTGTTATCAACACTCGAAAGGCAGACCTTATCCGGACAAAGAACTTCAAATTGCCTTCTAAAACTTCTTGAACTATTTGGAGACAACACAGAGATAGTAGTGAGAATTATAAATTCTCAATAGGATTCTCTAATTATCATATATAATGTCATCGTTGTCATCTCTAGTTTGCTTCGGTTTATTATGAAAAAGGTGAACATGCTATACAACTGTTTAATTTTGTAGTTCGAAAATATAATGTCCTAAGCAAAGTTCATTTTACTCATACCCTTGGCATTTGGGAGAGCCCATACAACACCAATTTATGAACTATAGTATGAATAATAACTGCACATATTAAAATACACATCAATATACTGGATACATAACATCTGCACCTGCCTTTACTTGTATTTGAACCTATGCAAAATATAAGATTTGCTTTTCTTTCTTTATCTTCATTTTCATCATAAAATCTTTACATGCCACATTCTAGAGTAGGATCGCCATGTCATACCCCATCAGAGCGTGATCGCAATGTCATGTTCCTTAGGAATTGTGGGATCTTCATTCGGTATTTACACTAGCTGGGTCATGCCATGCCTCATGTAAGTCCTATTCCCTATACTCACACTAGCTGGGTCGATGCCATGCCTCATGTGAGTCGGGTGCTTGCATATGCTTTAATCTTTAGTCTTTAGTCTTTAGCCTTTACTGCCCTTGGGTAGCCTGGCCTTGGAGCGAGCTCGTCAGCTCCACCCATGACCGTCGTCACACCGACTCACCCACAAGGGGATTCACGTGCCTCTAGTCTTGGAGGGATCTCATTCTGGCCACGTGCCTCTAATTGAAGGGATCTCTTCTAGTCACGTGCCTCAAAATTGAGGGATCTCATTTGACCACGTGCCTTTAATATAGAGGGATCTCATCTGACTATGTGCCTCCAAGGTAGAGGGTAGCTGCTTTCACAGGGAGGGATTCTGTAACGACCGAAAAATTTATCGTTAACAACTAAATTATTCGGTTTTTAATCGAATAAGTGAGTTTAATCAGAACTTGATTAAACATTTACTCGAAGTCAAATTAAGTGTGATTTAGATGGATTAGACTAGATAGAATTAGATTAGGAGCATAGAAAATTTCACAGAACAATTTCAAACCGATTTACCGATTTAAAGGAGATCGGTAGGATTTCGGTATTTCCAACTATCGGAACCGAACCAGTAGAATTTTTTCTATGAGTGCCCTAGGATCAACGGCTAAGATTGAGCCAACCAACCCACCCAAGTGGCACCAAACCAGCCCTTGATGGTGGAAGCGAAATCAGATTTTATGACTACTTTAGGTCCACCAATCAACACCCAAAGTAGCTTCAAATATCTCACTTCTTTCTCTCTTTTTCCATCAGAATTTTCGAGCTCTTTCAGCAGCTGAAGCTCCTCTCTTTCTCTTCTCCTTGCTCTCATTTCTACTCCATTCTCATCCATCTTCAAGCCTCATCCCAAGCCACCACCATCCAAGACACAAAATCAGCCTAAACCACTCAAGACAAGGTAGGAAATCCTACTTCTTCTTTTATTCTTTCTGATTTGGGGCTGTATGAGGAGCATGTTTGATCTGAGATTTTGATGTTTTATAGAGTGATGATGGTGTTTTATGACTGATTTTGCATGTGTGTTGTGATTAAGCTTGGATTTGGGGGCAAATAGCTTGAAAGGAGGAGACAAACCTAGAAGCAGGATAGGATTTCCCTCGGCGGTCCGTACGGCGTAGCGTACGGCTCCGCCTACCACCGTTTAAATTTGATGAAACCATTTTTAAATGAAACTAGACATTCAGGGCTTTCCATACATATATCATAATAGATCATTGGGTTAGTATAGAATTAGTTATGAATTTTTGAAGTTAGACCTAGAAATCTGGGTTTTCACCTGGGCAGCATAGGTTGAGAGGGGTGTATCTCACCCTATACAACCTCAAATTGAGTGAAACTAAAGATGTTTGAAAGCTAACACATGAGACAATATCCCATAAAAATTTCAGAATTTAATTCGTTGTCATTTGTTCCCAGCACCTCAATGAAGTTGGCTTAGGTTAAAACTGGCCTAGAACAGGACAGCCCAGTAGGGTACTGTTTCGAGACTCATAACTCAAAATCCCTTTAGGAAAATGACATGAAACCTAACTCATTTTAAAGCTTGTTGTGTTAGCTTCATTTTGATATAAAATTCGCATGATTCCATCTAGTTTTCGATTTTTAATGAATTTTATTCTATAGGAACCCCATTCTGGGTAGGAACAGGACAGGCTGAGATAAAATGTTTATATCTAGAGTTATATAATTCAAAACGAGATGGGACCAAAGAGACTAAAAGGTAGACATATAAGGCTACAACATATCCAAAAATGAGAATTTAATAAGTTGAATTGAAATAAAATTGGAGCATGCCAAACTCGGGCAGAACAAGGAAGAGCAAGCTGGAACCTACTAAATGCTTGATTTGCAATTGTTGAATGATGTTATAAGTGTTTATACATATTTGCTAGTTTATACTGAAATTATTAGTTGTGCAACTGTATCGATTGTCTGGCACTATTCACGGAAGCGGACTCGATCCGTTATGCACAAATTTTGGTAAGAAACCCATAAGTTATGAAATTCATGACAACTTGAATACTTTAGAGGTAAAGAGACAAGTTAAATGTGCATTCAATTCATGACATTATAAAGAATTCCACATCACTTGGGCCAGCCCCGGAATAAATTAAGGGGAATAGATCAGTGGGAAAGTCGGGGAAAGTAAACCCAGCCATCCCAGTATAGAACGAGCTCGGTCCAGAAAAGCAGACTATTACCCAGGAGTATATGGCCAATGACTCCCAGGGACCAAGGATGGAAATAAGTTATAAAAGGCAAAAGCCTCCAAGAATAAGATGCATCCTCTCATTGCACATGCATATGTACAGTGTAATACTTTCTATTAATTGTTCTAGATCTCTGTATTTTTTCATAACATGCTATTGTTCCACTGTGATTACTGTTTAAGTACATTAGTATATCTGTTAATTAAAATTGAGCTTGTTTCGGTGTATGCTTTACAATTGAGTATTTAAGTTAAATATTATCATTTTACTGTACTATCTGAAAATCTTGTACGACCGAAACAACTGAGAATGACAATGATGATGATGTATAGAAGTTAGATTTTCTACCGAGAAATATTCATTTCTCACCCTATTGTATATTCAGTCATTCTCGGACCATGGAGCACGCGGCGATCGTCCTATTTATTGAGTTTCCAGAGCTGCACATCCACATCGACCCTTTTCTAGATTCTATATATATATCCGGTAGATGCCAGTTTCGTTTATATTTCTTCTTCCAGAGGGACTTCGCAGTACCCTTGATGCACCCACTGTTTGATCACACTGTCCCATACATTGCTATCCCACTTCATATGGCCCATCCGTTCCCACCTCCTCCTGCAGCAGCAGCACCAGCGGCAGCCCCTGCTCCTATGGCTCCTCCTGCTTCACCACCACATCCGATGCTTTCCGCCTCTACACCAGAGGAGGACCCATCAGAGGCAGCGAGTTTCTCCTCATCCTCTGCCTCAAAGATGTGCCACCCTCCCAGATGCACCCATGGAGAATGGGTTTTCTTCTTTGATTCTGGTTAGATAGTGGGCGTATCACAGTGGTAGTAGGTGTATAGAATGACCCTCTTTTGGCAGTTTGGGTCATGGTTAGATGGATAGATATTAGTAGATGTACATGAAATGTCCCATGGGGACCACTTAGGGTGCCGTTCATAGATACTGGCCGTTTCATTTTGTATTAGCGGCCTCATTTTGACACCTTGTACTTTTTGACAAACTTTGAAGTCAGATATCTATATACCTATCTATGACGCTGCTTATGTTATTCTGTTCTTATTGTATTTTTATTTATATTAAGTTATTTACAGTTTACCGATTGATTTGTATTTATTCCGCCATCACGCAGAAAATTTTGTTATAAGATCAGGTAGTCTTATGCGAGAAATTAATTCTAATACAGAAAAGAGAAATTTAATCAGTATTACACGTAATCTCTTATCAGATAGATTATTATGACTTAAGCATAGTACTTTGTCTGGTAAGGTGTTACATTTTGGTATCGAGCGATTCATCCTAATATAGGCCTGAGGATTGGACTGACTATGCTTCGCATATGCTCTGTATTCCCTAGATCTTATTATGTTCTGAGTCTTGTCCATATGGATAGGACGTACATGAAGTAGTTTGCCTAACTGTATGCTATTATTTACTAGCACACCGAACTTAGTGTTGAGCCTGATCAACTCAATTACTCTTGTTTTGTGTGTTCAGAACTTAATGGCTTCTGGAAGGCGAGGTAGGCCACGAACCACTCCAGCCCAAGAGGAATCTACAGAGTTTCTGGATACGATGCGAGAGATGGCGCACGCTATGCGTGAACTGGCTGCGGCGGCCACTGAAATGATGGGTCAACTAGGAAGACAGTCAGAGGTAGGTCGTAATGGAAATCATAACGGCCCTGGGATGGATCTAGAATATCTCAAGTTTACGGAGTTTCGGAAGGCCAGCCCACCTAGCTTCAGGGGAGCCTTTGACCCAGATAAAGCAGCTGAATGGATTAAGGCTATGGAAAAGATTTTCTCTGTGTTAGATTGCACAGACCATCAAAAGGTGACTTTTGCCACCTACATGTTGGAAGCTGATGCAGAATTCTGGTGGGACGGTGCACGACGATTATTAGAAGGAGCCCAGACAGAAATTACTTGGGACGTATTCAAGGACGCATTTTACCAGAAGTATTTTCCTGTGTCTGTTCGCAATGCCAAGGAGTTGGAATTCATGCACCTCCGTCAAGGAAACAGTAACGTGTCGGAGTATGTTGCCAAATTTGAGGAGCTGTGCAAATTCTCCACTATTTATCAACGGAGCCCCGATGAAGCATGGAAGTGCATGAAATTTGAAGGTGGACTGAAAGAAGACATTCTTGCCACCATAGGACCAATGGAGATTAGAGACTTTTCTACCCTGGTGAACAAGTGTCGCTTGGTAGAAGATTGTAACAAGAAGTTAGTTGCTGCTAGAGCATCCGGCAACAACTTTAAGAGGGGGTTAGCTCCACAAGGTCCGAGGTTCAAACCCAACTTACAACAGCAAAGGAAGTTCCAGCCGGCGAACAATAAAGGCAAGCAACCTCAACGGCCTTTCGGAAACCAGATTTGCAGTCAGTGCGGCAAGAATCATGGCGACCGCCCTTGCTTGGCAGGTCAAAATGTCTGCTTTGGGTGTGGCAAACCAGGCCACAGAATTTATGAATGCCCTGCCCGAAATCCTCAATCGACTTCTAGGCCACAACGCCAAGGGAGAGTTTTTACTATGGATGCACAGGAGGTCAAGAAGTCAGAAGATTTGATCCAAGATACATGTGAAGTAAATGGTAAGACTTTAACCATTTTATACGATTCAGGTGCATCTCACTCTTTCATCTCTCATGATTGCATGACAGCCCTGCAGCTACCTATTTCTGAATTACCTTATGACTTGTTAGTTTCTACTCCTACAAGTGAGCCCGTTAGAACCAATCACATTTGTGTTAATGTCCCTTGTCAAATAGGAGGTCGGATCTTTCCGACTAATTTAATTTGTCTTCCCTTGTCCGGACTTGACATCATCTTGGGTATGGATTGGCTCTCTGCCAATCAAGCCCTATTAAATTGCTCAGATAGATCAATTACACTCCCTTCTGTTTCATCTTCTGAATCCATAATCCCTGTCAGTCTTTATTTAAGTTCCTTAATAGTGCACCCTTGTGGGAATAGAAGTCAAGGGTATATTTTCCTATCAACCAAAGATGACACAAAGTTGATCAGGAGTTATACAATATTCCAGTTATTAGGGAATATCCTGATGTGTTTCCCGAAGATATTCCCGAGTTCCCTCCTGAGAGAGAGATTGAGTTCACTATTGAACTGGTGCCAGGAGTGGGACCAATATCTTTAGCGCTGTACCGCATGTCGCCCTTGGAACTGGCTGAACTTAAGGGGCAGATTGAAGAACTCTTGGAAAAGAAATTCATTAGGCCAAGTGCATCACCGTGGGGAGCCCCAGTCTTGTTAGTTAAGAAGAAAGATGGAGGCATGCGACTCTGTGTAGATTACAGGCAGTTGAATAAGGTGACAATCAAGAACAAGTACCCGTTACCAAGGATTGATGATCTTATGGATCAACTGCAAGGGGCTACTGTATTTTCCAAGATTGATCTACGGTCTGGATATCACCAGATACGGGTTCGAGAAGAAGATATTCCGAAGATGGCGTTTCGGACTCGTTATGGACATTATGAGTATACCGTGATGTCCTTCGGATTGACAAATGCACCGGCAGTATTCATGGACTACATGAACCGAATATTCAGACCATATCTTGATAAATTTGTGGTGGTGTTCATTGATGACATACTTGTCTATTCGAAGACAGAACAGGAGCACACAGAACACTTGCGATTAGTTCTGCAAATTTTGAGAGAAAGGAAACTTTACGCCAAGCTATCCAAATGTGAATTTTGGATGGAAGAAGTAAAATTTCTTGGCCATGTGGTATCCCGTGGGGGAATTTCAGTAGATCCTAGTAAGGTAGAAGCAGTATTAAACTGGGAGCGACCAACGACAGTTACCGAAGTCAGAAGCTTCTTAGGATTGGCAGGATACTATAGAAGATTTGTTAAAAACTTCTCTCAAATAGCCCTGCCCTTAACAAAGTTGACCAGGAAGAATGCCCCATTCGACTGGACGCTCGAGTGTGAGCAGAGTTTTCAGGAATTAAAGGAAAGGTTGACAACCGCCCCAGTACTTATTTTACCGGATCCTCATGGACCATTTGAAGTGTACTGTGATGCTTCTCAGAAAGGATTGGGGTGCGTGTTAATGCAAAATAGGAACGTTGTGGCATATGCTTCTAGGCAGTTGAAAACTCATGAAAGAAACTATCCAACCCATGATCTCGAATTGGCGGCGATAGTATTTGCCTTGAAGATATGGAGACACTATCTCTACGAAGTGAAGTTTGAAGTATTTTCTGATCACAAAAGTTTGAAATACCTTTTTGATCAGAAGGAATTGAACATGAGACAACGAAGATGGATGGAGTTTCTTAAAGATTACGAATTCGACCTGAAGTACCATCCAGGCAAGGCAAACATAGTAGCAGATGCCCTAAGCAGAAAATCCTTGACAGTGGCGTGGATGATGATTAAAGAAACAGAGCTTGTAGAGAGCTTTCAAACCCTCAACTTGGGGATCTCTCAGAACTCCCAGTACCATTCAATTACACCAACTGAAGATAACCAGTACTTTCAAGGATCAAATCCAGCAAGCACAACAAGGAAATGACACCTTCCAGCATACAGTACGACTAGTACAATCTGGCAAGCTAACAGGGTTCTCTCAGGATGTGGAAGGAATATGGCGATATCATGGAAGAATATGAGTACCTGAGGAGAACGATCTCAGGAGGAAAGTTTTGGAGGAAGCTCATAAGAGCGAGTTCTCAGACATCCTGGCATTAACAAGATGTACCAAGATCTCAAAAAGATGTTTTGGTGGCCAGGCCTTAAGACGGATGTAGCCAATTTTGTGAATAAATGTTTAACTTGCCAAAAGGTGAAGATAGAGCATCAGAAGCCGGCAGGGACACTACAACCCTTAGAGATTCCGGAATGGAAATGGGAGAGCATCTCTATGGATTTCGTGATGGGCTTACCAAGAACCCCCTCAGGATATGACGCTATATGGGTCATAGTGGATGACTAACTAAGTCACTCACTTTTTACCCATTCGAGCTAATTCTCCTCTAGAAAAGTTGGCTCACTATATATTCAAGAAGTAGTTCGGCTACATGGTATTCCTTCGACAAGCATTTCCGATCGAGATCCAAGGTTCACCTCACGGTTTTGGGAGCGCCGCATATGCGTTTGGTACTAGGCTATGTCTAAGATCGCATATCATCCGCAATCGGATGGTCAAGCGGAGAACGATTCAGACCTGGAAGATATGTTGAGAGCATACATTCGGAACAACGGGAAGTTGGGATCGATACTTGCCGTTAGCGAATTTATGCACAACAACAGTTATCATGCTAGCATCGGCATGGCTCCATATGAGGCTTTATATGGCCGGAAGTGTCAATCTCCCCTATGTTGGTACGAAGCAGGGGAACAGAGCCTCCTAGGTCCGGAACTAGTCAGACAGACAACAGAGCAGATCCAAAGGATCCGTAGCAAGATACTTGCAGCTCAGAGCCGTCAGAAGAGCTACGCAGATGTCCGGAGGAAACCCTTAGAATTTCAAGAAGGAGACCACGTCTTTCTGAAAATCACCCCCACAACCGGAGTGGGTAGAGCCATAAAAGTCAAAAAGCTAAGCCCCCGCTTTATAGGTCCCTTTCAAATTTTAAAGCGAATCGGGCCAGTCGCCTATCGAGTTGCTTTACCTCCGCATCTATCCAATCTTTATGATGTTTTCCACGTTTCGCAACTCAGAAGATACCAACCGGATCCTACTCACTTGCTGGAACCTGAATCAATCCAATTAAAGGATGACTTGACTTTTCATGTACCCCCAGCAAGGATAGTGGATAGGAGCGTCAAACACCTTCGGAACAAAGCGGTACAATTGGTGAAGGTAGCTTGGGGACGTGAAGACTCAGCAGACTGTACGTGGGAATTAGAATCTGATATGAGGAGAGAACACCCCGAATTATTCTCAGGTACCAAATTTTGAGGACAAAATTTTTTTTTTAGGAGGGTAGAATGTAACGACCGAAAAATTTATCGTTAACAACTAAATTATTCGGTTTTTAATCGAATAAGTGAGTTTAATCAGAACTTGATTAAACATTTACTCGAAGTCAAATTAAGTGTGATTTAGATGGATTAGACTAGATAGAATTAGATTAGGAGCATAGAAAATTTCACAGAACAATTTCAAACCGATTTACCGATTTAAAGGAGATCGGTAGGATTTCGGTATTTCCAACTATCGGAACCGAACCAGTAGAATTTTTTTCTATGAGTGCCCTAGGATCAACGGCTAAGATTGAGCCAACCAACCCACCCAAGTGGCACCAAACCAGCCCTTGATGGTGGAAGCCAAATCAGATTTTATGACTACTTTAGGTCCACCAATCAACACCCAAAGTAGCTTCAAATATCTCACTTCTTTCTTTTTTCCATCAGAATTTTCGAGCTCTTTCAGCAGCTGAAGCTCCTCTCTTTCTCTTCTCCTTGCTCTCATTTCTACTCCATTCTCATCCATCTTCAAGCCTCATCCCAAGCCACCACCATCCAAGACACAAAATCAGCCTAAACCACTCAAGACAAGGTAGGAAATCCTACTTCTTCTTTTATTCTTTCTGATTTGGGGCTGTATGAGGAGCATGTTTGATCTGAGATTTTGATGTTTTATAGAGTGATGATGGTGTTTTATGACTGATTTTGCATGTGTGTTGTGATTAAGCTTGGATTTGGGGGCAAATAGCTTGAAAGGAGGAGACAAACCTAGAAGCAGGATAGGATTTCCCTCGGCGGTCCGTACGGCGTAGCGTACGGCTCCGCCTACCACCGTTTAAATTTGATGAAACCATTTTTAAATGAAACTAGACATTCAGGGCTTTCCATACATATATCATAATAGATCATTGGGTTAGTATAGAATTAGTTATGAATTTTTGAAGTTAGACCTAGAAATCTGGGTTTTCACCCGGGCAGCATAGGTTGAGAGGGGTGTATCTCACCCTATACAACCTCAAATTGAGTGAAACTAAAGATGTTTGAAAGCTAACACATGAGACAATATCCCATAAAAATTTCAGAATTTAATTCGTTGTCATTTGTTCCCAGCACCTCAATGAAGTTGGCTTAGGTTAAAACTGGCCTAGAACAGGACAGCCCAGTAGGGTACTGTTTCGAGACTCATAACTCAAAATCCCTTTAGGAAAATGACATGAAACCTAACTCATTTTAAAGCTTGTTGTGTTAGCTTCATTTTGATATAAAATTCGCATGATTCCATCTAGTTTTCGATTTTTAATGAATTTTATTCTATAGGAACCCCATTCTGGGTAGGAACAGGACAGGCTGAGATAAAATGTTTATATCTAGAGTTATATAATTCAAAACGAGATGGGACCAAAGAGACTAAAAGGTAGACATATAAGGCTACAACATATCCAAAAATGAGAATTTAATAAGTTGAATTGAAATAAAATTGGAGCATGCCAAACTCGGGCAGAACAAGGAAGAGCAAGCTGGAACCTACTAAATGCTTGATTTGCAATTGTTGAATGATGTTATAAGTGTTTATACATATTTGCTAGTTTATACTGAAATTATTAGTTGTGCAACTGTATCGATTGTCTGGCACTATTCACTGAAGCGGACTCGATCCGTTATGCCATGAAATTTTGGTAAGAAACCCATAAGTTATGAAATTCATGACAACTTGAATACTTTAGAGGTAAAGAGACAAGTTAAATGTGCATTCAATTCATGACATTATAAAGAATTCCACATCACTTGGGCCAAAGCCTAATAAATTAAGGGGAATAGATCAGTGGGAAAGTCGGGGAAAGTAAACCCAGCCATCCTGTATAGGAACGAGCTCGGTCCTGAAAAGCGGACTATTACCCAGGAGTATATGGCCAATGACTCCCAGGGGACTAAGGATGGAAATAAGTTATAAAAGGCAAAAGCCTCCAAGAATAAGATGCATCCTCTCATTGCACATGCATATGTACAGTGTAATACTTTCTATTAATTGTTCTAGATCTCTGTATTTTTTTCATAACATGCTATTGTTCCGCTGTGATTACTGTTTAAGTACATTAGTATATCTGTTAATTAAAATTGAGCTTGTTTCGGTGTATGCTTTACAATTGAGTATTTAAGTTAAATATTATCATTTTACTGTACTATCTGAAAATCTTGTACGACCGAAACAACTGGGAATGACAGCGATGACAGATGTATAGAAGTTAGGATTTTCTACTGAGAAATATTCATTTCTCACCCTATTGTATATTCCGCGTCATTCTCAGACCATGGAGCACGCGGCCTGGTCCTATTTATTGAGTTTCCAGAGCACATCCACATCGACCCTTTCTAGATTCTATATATATATCCGGTAGATGCCGCTTTGTTTATATTTCTTCTTCCGAGGGACTTCTAGCACCTTGATGCACCCATCGCTTGATCCCACTGTCCCATACATTGCTATCCCACTTCATATGGCCCATCCGCTCCCACCTCCTCCTCGCAAAGAAGAAAGACTCTGGCCAGCCCCGCCCTATGGCTCCTCTGCTTCACCACCACATCCGATGCTTTCGCTCTACACCAGAGGAGGACCCATCGAAGGCAGCCAGTTCCTCCTCATCCTCTGCCCTCAAAGACAGCCACCCTCCCATGAGATGCACCCATGGAGAATGGGTTTCTTTCTTCAGATTCTGGTTAGATAGTGGGCGTATCACATTGGTAGTAGGTGTATAGAATGACCCTCTTTTGGCAGTTTGGGTCATGGTTAGATGGATAGATATTAGTAGATGTACATGAAATGTCCCATGGGGACCACTTAGGGTGTCGTTCATAGATACTGGCCGTTTCATTTTGTATTAGCGGCCTCATTTTGACACCTTGTACTTTTTGACAAACTTTGAAGTCAGATATCTATATACCTATCTATGACGTTGTTTGCGGTTATTCTGTTCTTATTGTATTTTTATTTATATTAAGTTATTTACAGTTTACCGATTGATTTGTATTTATTCCGCCATCACGCAGAAAATTTTGTTATAAGATCAGGTAGTCTTATGCGAGAAATTAATTCTAATACAGAAAAGAGAAATTTAATCAGTATTACACGTAATCTCTTATCAGATAGATTATTATGACTTAAGCATAGTACTTTGTCTGGTAAGGTGTTACAGATTCAAAGTGCAATTGCCTCCAAGTAAAGGGATTCATATCTTTATCTTTTAACTGCCTTCACCGGGAGGGATTCAATGTGCAACTGCCTCTAGGTGAAGGGATTCACATTTTATCATTTAACTGCCTTCACAGGGAGGGATCTCAATTAACTGCCTCCAAGTGAAGGGATTCAAATTTAATATGCTCATGTCTTTTCATTCTCATACATGGTCATGCATAGGCATGTTGAATGTACTCATATATATGCTTCATCATTTATTTTCATATACGTCATAACTCATATCATACTTAAATTCATCCTTGCATATAAATATTTCTAGTTTCATCGACTTCTGCCATAAACCCGACAGTATAACGGTCAGTTCCGTTTCCCCATGAATAGTGCTAGTTCTCACAGACAAATCAGCCATAGCAATATAATCAATCTAATATATCTATTAATGTAAAACTTTCAACCATCATTTCAAACCTTATATGTTCACTCTCACTTGCGAAACTATCAATTTGGTCATTTCTGCCAATCTTACCCAGTTCTGCCCGAATTTTGTATAATTCACCTTAACTTCTATTCAACTCTTTTAAACCTAAATTTGGGATATGTCATACTGTATGTCTACTTTCTAATATCTTTGGTCCCATATCATTTTGATTTATATAACTCAAGATATTTAACTTTTGCCTCAGCCTATTCGATCACTGGCCCGAATAACACTCTTGGAAGTAAAAATTTACTAAAAATCGAAACTAAGCTCAAATCATACGAAATTAGTCTCATATCAAAGCTAACAGGACAACCTTTCATTTGCTATAAGTTTCATTCCATTTGCTTTAGTATAGCTCGAGTTATAGGTCCTGAAATTCCACCTTTCTGAACTACTCTATTTTGTCTCGATTTGGACATAGGGTAACTTCCTTAAACCACTAGGATCAATTGGGGTCATAATAAACTTGGAATTTCATATTGAGATGTTCCCCTATGTGTAAGCTTTCTAACAAAGTTGATTTCACTCAATTTGGAGTTGTGTAGGGCAAGTTACACCCTCCTCAAGTCACCCTGCCCGGATGAAAGTCCTGATTCCTAGGTCAAACTTAAAAAATTCATATCTCTCTCAATAATAATCCAATAACCTTATATGATATATGTATGGAAAGCTCTGAATATCTACTTTCATATAAAAATAGTTTTATCAGATTTGACGGGCTATAGGTGGAGCCGTACACTCCGCCATACGGACTGCCGTGGAATTCCTCACTTAGGCAGCATCCCAATCCTCTACTTCTCCTAGTTTTCTTCTTCTAACTCTAATTCCAATTCAAGATTTTATATTAACCCTATCATAATCCATCATATACATCCAATATATCATCAAAAACATGAAGAAGAATAAAACTTCATGCAATTATACTGCAAAGGATTCAAGAATAGAAATAGAATCCTACCTCTTTGGAGTGTGATTTGAGCTAAGTGTTGAAGCTTGAATTGTTAGAACCTTGTTAAGCTTGAAGGAGTGATGGAGTTGGGTGAGTGGAGAAGAGAAAAAGAGAGCTGAACAAGGGAGAAGGCAGCATAGAAAATGGGGCTGAAGGAGAGAAAGAAATGAGTTATATAAGCTTGAGGTGGTAGCTAGCTTGGCGGGTTTTGATTGGCCTAAAAACACAAGGCTGAATTTCAGCCAACCTTCCCCATTTTTGTGGGTAAGGTTCAGCCATGTCTCCCACTTTTATGGCCAAATAGCTCTCTACGTCATCCCAAAAGTGGCCAAATAGCTCTCCACGTCGTCCCCAAAAGTGGAATTCACTTCCATTCATCCGAAATCGGAATTGGTCATTATTATGTGCAAAGTCGGAACCCGCGTCCCTTTTATTTGAGCTTGTAGCTGAAGTCGGATGTCGGAACTCGTCCAACCTTATTTGACACTTGGGAGTAAATTCAGATATCAGAAGTCATACAGCTTACAATCACCTAATCTCGGAACTCCCAATTCTATCTCGGAAGTTAATCATAGGCAAACTCGGGAACACCAATAGAAATGGAAAGCTCCTGGAAATTATCTCAAAGATCCGAACTCATATCCAATCTAGTCGAGTTTAACTCTAAGGCGGGAACTCGTTACATTCAACTCAGAGTTAAGTCAGAAGTCAAAATAAGGATGCTGGTATGGTTAAGATCGGAAATCGAGAATTTGGAATCGCAATATCAAACCCAAATGCTTAAACCCGGAAGTCGGGATTTTTAACAACAAACTGGAAATCGGTACCAGATTAAGAAACCTTATGCTCGAATCTAGGAAGTCAGGAATTATACACAGTATGCTTGAGACTCTGAGTCGGAGGGTGGAACTCGCGTATATCTTGCTTGAAACTTGGAGATAATTTATGAGATCGAAAATCGGGTACATTGTCTTTGAGACATTAAGTCGGATATTGGGAATCACGTTCATTTTGTTCGGACTTGAATGCTAAGTCGAAAGTCCGTAAATTATGTTGAAATTCGAAGATGAACTCGTGAGTCGGAAATAATCCCATTTTACCTGAAATTCGAAGGTGAAGTCGGATGTAGGACCTCGTGCTCACCTTATTCGAGACCTGGACAGAAATTCGGAGATCGGAAATCATGTCCGTCTTATTTGAAGCTTGGGAATAGAGTATGAGGTCAGAACTCATATAAATTTTGGTCAAACTTGGAGACCAACTCAGAGATCTGATCTCACGTCCATTAACTCGTAGGTTGGGAATCGTGTCTTATTCTGGTTGAACAATCAACCATGAAGTCAAAACTCATATCCTTTGTGTTTGAAGCATAAGGTAGGTCGAAAATCGAAAAATCAAACCAGTCCATTATTAAGTCGTAAATCGGAAATTCTATGTAGTAGGTCGGAAATCGGGGCGTTACAATATCCAAGACCTCCATACAGTCCCAAACCAAGGAAAGTAAGAAGAGAAGTAGGATTCCTACCTTGCCTAGTTGAAATTTAGTTGATTTGGTGCCTTAGATGGAAGCTACTCTTGATGAGACTTGAAGAGAAGTTGAAGATGGAGTAGAGAGGAGTGTGATTGGAAGAGAAATGAAGGGGAGTCAGCCTTTTGTCTTGACCGAAATTGTTAAGGGCAAGGAAGGAATTAAACCCAAACTTGTGGAGCAAGGAGTTGTGTGAATGGTGGATTTGAGTAGGTTATTCAACTTGGTTTTGTGGCTACTTCTTGGCTCAAAATGGCGCCACCTATGGGAGTTTTTTGGCTGAATCCTAGCCATTCATTCTAGGGTTCTCATAATGATTCTTCTATTGGTCCGGTTCTAACAGTTTAAAATACCGAAATCTTACCGATTTCTCTTAAATCGGTAAAACGGTTTTTAGAAAAATTCTGTGAGGTTTTCTATGTTCCTAATCTAATTCCATCAAGCCTAATCACTTCTAAATCGTACTTAATTGGCTTCAAGTGACTGCTTAATCGAATTCTGATTAAACCCACTTATTCGATAAGAACCGAACAACTCGGTTATTAACGATAAGATTTTTCGAACGTTACAGCAGAGGTGATCTTTGGTGGGGGGGCAGAGGCTGCGGGCACTGTGGGTGCTAGAAAAGGTGCAGGGTGTGCTATGTGTAAGGGGATAGCAAAGTATGGGACAGCAGGGTCAAACGCCGGGTGAAACAAGGGGAATGCAAAGTTCCTATTACTAAAAAAGTAATGGCAAAAACGGCAAGAGCCAGCTATGTACAGTGAATCAAACATAGGGTCATAATGCAGCTGTATGTCTGGAATCTCAATGAAAAGCACGGCCGTCGTGTCTATCACTAGAGTTTGAGAATGACACGGAAACATGAAACAAAGTGAGAATTTGAAGAAATTCTCAGCAGGATTTGAGTGATGTATTTAAACTGACATCGCTTACATTCTCAGTTGCCTCAATTTTCATTTAATTATAAAAAAATTGGTATTAAAGTGAACTACCCACATTTATTAAGCTTAAGAAAATACTTGGTCCGAGGCAAGGTCAATTTTTACTTAAGACAGAAAAAGAAACAGAATAAACTATTATATGATAATATACAGAATAAAGAGCAGAATAAATAAATAGATACCAGTAAATGAATGTAATAATCAATTTATAAACTGCTAACAAAGTACTCATTCTTAAACTCAGTGTCATAAACTTTTTCGTTACTTGGTCCCTTGGGAGTTCTTGGCCATTCAACTCTTGGGTAATAGTCTGCTTCTTAGGATCGAGCTCGTTTCTATATAGGAATATCGGGTTTACTTTCCTTGACCTTCCCACTGATCTATTCCCCTTAAATTTAATCCTGGGCTGGCCCAAGTATTATGGAACTTTTATCATAACCCTTGTACATTTATTGAAAAATGCTCATGTATCTAAATGTATTTCATAACTCATGCATAGGCTTTGCCAAAATTTAGGCAACATGACGGAACGTATCCGCTTCCTCATGAATATTTAGATTGAAGGAACCTTGTTTGAACTTGTAGATTTGATGGAGTATGTTGAGAGGAGAAGAGAAAGAGGATGTCACGACCCAACCCGGGCCGTGATCGGCGCATAGGGACAAGTCCCCACGCAAGCCTTCCATCACAGAATTTTTATAAAAATTTCGACAGAGTCCCCTTTGTAATTAGGATGTTTCCCAATTACAAAAGGTCACCTGCAACATTAACAAGTACATTCTTCTATTGGAGATCCAGGCATTCTTAGAATGCACCCTTCAGCACATAACAGAGTTATTTACAAGCACATCAATCTCATCATATATATATTTATAAGTATTCATCCAAAATACATAACTTAAATTATTTAGAAAAACCAAATCCTTTTAAGAAATCCAACAACATTGTATAAACAAATAAAATACAATAGAATTAATATAATCAGGTGAAGGCCGGACCGTGCCTGTAGTACTATGGAGCTACCACTATCTAAGAGTTCTCAAACATATACGTTTACAAAATACCCTTAAATAGAGAAGGGCTCAACCACCAAAACTCGGAATCCCAATATGGGGGAATGAAGGATAGATTCTAATTAAACATCTGTATCTGAAAAAGAGAATGAAACAACAGGGTGGGTTTATGAAACTCAGTAAACATTCACAAAAAGTCTCCCAAACTAGTTTGCCAATTTAAAGGAAATCGATAAGATTTCAGTATTTCAAACTATCGGAACCGGATCAATAGAAATTATACGTGAAAACCCTGGAATGGATGGCCAAGATTTAGCCAAAACATCCCCTATAAGCGGCGCCTCAATCAGCCATGAAAGAGGGCAGCCAAGTTGAGTTTGAATGTGAGATGAAATCCACCAATCACAATCTAACTTCTTTCAAAAGTCTTGATATAATTCCTTTCTTCTCCCCTTGAATTTTCACCCCTATAAGCTGCTGAGCTCTCATCCTTTTTCTCCTACTCACACTCATCTTCAATCAATCTTCATTAACCCTTCAAGCTTCATCAAGAGTTTCTTCAATTCAACCAATCCAACAAGATCTCATCTTAGAAAGGTAGGAATCCAACTTCTCTTCTTATTTTCTTTGATTTGGAGCTATGTAGGAATCTTGTATTTCTCATGATACTGATGAAATTTGGAGTGATGATGATGGATTATGGTTGATTTTACATGTATGTTGTGATTAGAATTGAAATTGGTATGAAAGAACTTGAAGAATAAAGAGAATTCAAGAAGCTGTTAGGGTTTTCACTCGATGGTTTGTACGGCGGAGTGTACGGCTCCGCTTACAGCTGTTTAAATTTGATGAATTCATTTTTATATGAAACTTGACATTCAGGGATTTCTATACATATAAAATATAAGGCCATTGGATTAGTATAGAATGATTTATGAATTTTTGAAGTTTGACCTAGAAAACTGGATTCTTATCTGGGCAGTATAAGTTAAGAAGGGTGTAACTCACCCTACACAACTCTAAATTGAGTGAAATTATCGTTGTTTGAAAGCTAACATATACTGAACATCACATAAAAATTTTAGAGTCAGATTTGTTGCCAATTAGTCCCAGCACATCAATGAAGTTACCTTAAGTTCAAATTAGGCTGGAATAGGATAGTCTAGTAGGGTCAAGTTTTGGGGCTTATATCTCAAAATATACTCATGAAAATGATATAATTTGAAAGCTTGTTCTGTTAGCTTTAATTTGATATAAATTTTGTATAATTTCACCTAGATTTCTATTTTCAGTGAATTTTCACTTATAAGAGTGCACTTCTGGCTAAGTATAGGGCAGTCTGAGGTAAAATGCTAATAACTTGAACTATACAAATCAAAATGAGATGGGGCAAAAAGGGTTGGAAACTAGACACATAGAGCTATGACATATCCAAAATTCAGGTATAAGTGAGTTGAATATAAGTAAAGGTGGATTTTACAAAATTTGGGTAGAGGAAGGTAGAGTGAACAGAAAACTCTATTGATATGTCTATTGATTTTGACATACCATATGGTCAATAATGTTGCTGTAACTTGCTGTTTTACATTGAATTGCATACTTAATTGATTGTACTAGTAGCTTGGCACTATTCACGAAAAAGCGAATTTGATCTCATTATGCTGCCAAAATTTTGGCAAAGCCTATGCATAGGTTATGAAATACACTTTGATATATATGCATTCATGATTATGATGAAAGCTATAATAAAGATTCTATGATAAAAGATATGATGATTAGTCCATATTCCGAAAGATGTGACATGGTGATCATGCTCTAATGGGGTATGACATGGCGATCATACTCTAGAATGTAGCATAATGATCCCACACCCTAGGGGATGTGACATGGCGATCACACCTCGATAGAGTATGACATGGCGATCATACTCTGGGGCGTGGCAGGATGAACATATTCCTAAGGAGTGCGATATGGTGATCACACCCCTACGGAGTATGACATGGAGATCGTACTCTGGAATATGTATGACAAGTAAAGGAAGACAAAGAAAGAAAAAAAAATTATGTGTATCTACATAAATTCAAGTACAAGTAAAGGCATAAGCAGACATTAAGTTTCTAGTATATTGGTGTTATTATATTTTAATACGTTGTAGTTATTGTTTCTAGTATGATTCATGAATCTATTTTTTATTGGCTTTCCCAAATGACAAGTGTATGAATGAAATGGACTCTGCTTCGAACAATATGTTTTTGAACTATAAAATTAAATAGTTTATATAACATGTCCACCTTTTTCATAATAAATCGAAGTAGCTGGAGATAATAATGATGACACGATATGAAATTTTTTTAGTGAATCCTACTGAGAATTTAAAATTCTTACTCCTATTTCCTTGTTATCTCCAGATAGTTCAAGAAGTTTCAAAGGCAATTTGAAGTTCTTTGTCAGGATAAGGTCCTGCTCAGTAACGAATAACAACTTCTAAGTCTCTAACCTTCTATCAACTTTATTTACCAATGGGTAGACCAAGAAGTTCTAGGCACCTTGTCCTTAATCGACTCAAAATATTTAAGATCTTTTCGAGAAGAAACCCTTATAACCCTGGAGGACGAGTAATAGGAGAATTACACCCTTGAAGTTCCTGAGGACAACGGGAGAGTATGCTATGTAAATCATGGAGATGGTCCACAATGGATGTGGATGTACGACACATTAGTCACCAAATTTGGATCCGAGTCCCATTCACTGAGTTCCAATTCAGTGTTTTGGAATAGACCTTAGTTGCCCCCACTCAGTTCTGTAACATCCTCCTGAAATATAGCATTATGCTTAAGTCATAGTACCACACTCAGGAGTTGTTATTGTTACCTGAGCGGACCTTATCTTACAGCAACTTCAGCCGTCTTCAAAACCTTTCGAGCTATCTGGAGATAATATGTAACATCCCGATTTCCGAGTTCATTTCATGTTAATCTTCGAATTCCGACCTTATGCTTCAAACACATAGGATATGAGTTCTGACTTCATGATTGATTGTTAATAAGACATGATTCCCGACCTACGAGTTAATGGACGCGAGATCAGATCTCTGAGTTGGTCTCCAAGTTCGACCGAAATTTATATGGGTTCCGACCTCATACTTTATTCCGAAGCTTCACACAAGAACAGACATGATTTTCGATCCCTAAACTTGTGTCCAGGTCTCAAATGAGGTGAGCACGAGGTCAGACATCCGATTTCACCTTAAGTTTCCATGACTTTCGAGTTCATCTTAATTTAACGACTTCTGACATTCAAGTTCAAACAACATGGAAGTGCTTCCCGATATCCGACTTCATGTCTCAAAGAAAACGGACCCATTTCCGATCTCATAATTTATCTCCTTTCAAGCAAGATGTACGCGAGTTCCGACCTCATACCTCATGTATCAAAATACAGTACATAGTTTCTGACTTCCTGGATTCGGGCATAAGGTTTCCTATTCTGGTACCGATTTCCACTTTTATGTAAAAAACCCCGACTTCCGGGTTTAAGTATTTGGGTTTGATATTGTGATTCCGAATTCAAGATTTCCAACCTTAACAATACCCAGCATCCTCGTTCCAACTTCCGACTTCACTTCGAGTTAGTAGTTTAACACCATGGTTACAAGTACAAACCTCCGAGTTGAATGTAACGAGTTTATATCTTTGAGTTGATTTCCAAGTCATACATGAGTTTCAATCTCCGAGCTTATTCCTAGGGGCCTTTCATTTCTGCTGGTGTTCCCGAGTTTGAATGGAGAGTTCCAAGATTAGGTGATTGTAAGCTATATGACTTCTGATTTCTGAATTCACTCCCAAGTGTCAAATAAGGTTGGACAAGTTCCGACATCCGGCTTCAGCTCCAATTTCAAATAAAAGGACGCGGGTTCCGACTTTACACATAATAAATATGAGTTCTGATTTCAGATGAATGGAAGCGAGTTCCACTTTTAGGTGATGTGGAGAGCAATTTTGTCACAAAAAGAGGGCGACATGGAGAGCATTCTGTCACAAAATGAGGGCGACGTGGAGAGCAATTTGTCACAAAAAGAGGGGAAGGTTGGCTGAAATTCATCCTTGTGTTTTGAGGCCAATCAAAACCCTCCAAGTTAACTACCACTCATGCCTATATAACACATTCTCCTCCTCTCATTCAGCCTCACTTCTATGCTGCCTTATTCCCCACTTCAGCTCTCTTTTTCTCTTCCCCACTCACTTAACTCCATCCAACTTTCAAGAGCAACCAAGTTCTATTTCCAAACTCAAGCCTAATCACACTCCAAAGAGATAGGATTCTATTTCTATTCTTGAATTCTTTACACTATGGTCGTATGAAATTTTAGTCTTCTTCATATATTTGATGAATTATTGGATGTATTATGATGGATTTTGATAGGATCAATGTGAAATCTTGGGTTGGAATTAGAGTTAGAAGGAGAAAAACTAGAAGGAATGGAGGATTAGGATGCTATCTTGGTGAAGAGTCCACGGCAGTCTGGATGGCGGAGTGTACGGCTCCACCTAAAACCAGTTAAATCTGATGAAACTATTTTTAGATAAAAGTAGACATTCAGGGCTTTCCATACATGTATCATATAAGGTCATTGGATTAATATTGAGAGAGATATGAATTTTTGAAGTTTGACCTAGGAATCAGGACTTTCATCCGGGCAGGGTCACTTGAGGAGGGTGTAACTCGCCCTATACAAATCCAAATTGAGTGAAACTAACCTTGTTAGAAATCTTACACATAGGGGAACATCCCAATATGAAATTCCGAGTTTTATATGACCCCAATTGATCCCAGTGGTTCGAGGAAGTTACCCTATACCCAAACCGAGCCAAAATAGAGTAGTTCAGAAAGGTGGAATTTCAGGACTTATAACTCGAGCTATACTGAAGCAAATAGAATGAAACTTCTTGCAAATGAAAGGTTGTCCTGTTAGCTTCAATATGAGACCAATTTTATATGATTTGAGCTTAGTTTCGATATTTAGTGAATTTATACTTCTAGGAGTGTATTTCGGGCCAATGACTGAGTAGGCTGAGGCAAAATTTGAATATCTTGAGTTATATAAATCAAAATGATATGGGACTAAAGAGGTTAGAAAGTAGACATTTAGAACTATGATATATCCAAAATTCAGGTTTAAATGAATTGAATAGAGATAAAAGTCGATTATACAAAGTTCGGGCAGAACTGAATAGAATTGGTAGAATGACCAAATTGATGGTTTCACAAGTGTTAGTGGACATATAAGGATTGAGTTAAGGATTGCAAGTTTTACATTGACAGATATGTTAGATTGATTATATTGCTATGACTGATTTGTCTGTGAGAACTGGCACTATTCATGGGGAAACAGATCTGATCCGTTATGCTACCAAATTTACGGCAGAAGTCTAGGAGACTATGAGTATTTGTATTACAAGGAATTTATGATATGAACAGCTATATAATTATGAATATGTATGTGAAAATTCCAAATGCAAGGATGAATTCAAGTATGATATGAGATATATGAGAATAAATCATGAAGCATATGTATGAGTACGTCCTGCATGTCTATGTTTGATTATGCATGAGAATGAAAGAATGTGAATATATTGAATGTGGGTCCCTTCACTTTGAGGCAGTTTCACATTGGGTCCCTCCCTGTAAAGTCAGCTAAAACTTGGGTTCCTCTATGTTGGAGGCACATGGTCAGATGAGATCCCTCTATATTGAAGGCACGTGGTCAAATAAGATCCCTCGGTTTTGAGGCATGTGACCAGAAGAGATCCCTTCAATTAGAGGCACGTGGCCAGAATGAGATCCCTCCAACCTAGAGGCAATGGGTCCCCTTGTGGGTGAGTCGGTGTGACGACGGTCACGGGTGAAGCTGACGAGCTCACTCGAAGGCCAGGCTACCCAAGGGCAGTAAAGGCTAAAGAGTAAAGGCTAAATACTAAAGACTAAAGACTAAAGATTAAAGTATATGCAAGCACCCCACTCACATGAGGTATGGCATCGACCCAGTGAGTGTGAGTATAGGGGATAGAACTTACATGAGGTATGGCATGACCCAGCTAGGGTAAGTACCGAATGAAGATCCCATATTCCTAAAGAATGTGACATGGCGATCACGCTCTGATGGTGTATGACATGGCGATCATACTCTGGAATATGGCATGTACAGATTTTATGATGAAAATAAAGATGAAGAAAGAAAAGTAAATTTTATGTGTATGCATAAATGTAAGTACAAGTAAGGTTATGTGCAGACATTATGTTTCCAGCATATTGATGCCATGTACATTTTAATATGTTGCAGTTATTATCCATAGTGTTATTCATGAATTAATTTTGTGTAGACTTTCCCAAATGCCAAGTGTATGAGTAAAAATGAACTTTGCTTCGGACAATATATTTTTGAACTATAAAATTTAACAATTTGTATGGCATGTTCACCCTTTTCATAATAAACCGAAGCAAACTGGAGATGATGACGATGACATTGTGTATGATAATTAGAGAATCCTACTGAGAATTTATAATTCTCACTCCTATTTCCGTGTTGTCTCCAGATAGTTCAAGAAGTTTTCAAAGGCACCAAGTTCTTTGTTAGATAAGGTCCGCTCAGTAACAAAGAATAACTTGTGGTGCAATACTATGACTTAAGCATAGGACTGTACTTGGGAGGGTGTTACATTAATGGTATTAGAGCAGTTCGATCCTCTCCGGACCTGAGGATTTGGACTGACTACATTTCCAGTGCACTATGGAATCCTTAGAAAATGTCTTGTGACGAATCTTATCTGTTCAGATAAGATATAGGGAATTAGATATGCATGACCGCCTAACTGTGAATGTTATAGTTATTATCACACTTAACTTATTGTTGAGCCTGATCAACTCAATGTTTTGTTGTGTGTGATTAGGAACTAATGGCTTCCAGGGGGCGTGGTAGGCCTCGAACTGTACCCACTCCAGGAAATCCTGCTAATTTTATGGACACGATGCATGAACTGGCTCATGCAATGCGGGAGCAGGCTGCTGCAACTCATCAAATGATGGACCAGTTGAGTAGGCGGCCTAAGGCCAGCCATGGGGGAAATCCACTTGACCTAAGAGCAGACCGGGATTATCTTAAATTTGCTGAGTTCAGAAAAACAAATCTGCTTAGCTTCCGAGGAGCTTTTGACCCAGATAAAGCTGAGGAGTGGGTCAAGGCAATGAAGAAGGTCTTTTCTGTCTTGGCTTGCACTGATCAATAGAAAGTGGCCTTTGCCACTTATATGTTGGAAGCGGACGCCGAGTTTTGGTAGAATGGCGCGAAGAGACTGTTTGGGGGACTCCAAGTTGATATCACTTTGAAGTAACTAAACATTCACTTTAACATAATTGAAATTTAGTAACATTTAAAAAATGCTACTCAAATATGAAAAAAAATATTTTAAAAACTCTTTAGTGCGTAAAACCTAAATATAACCTTAGTGAAAATATTGCCAAAGAGTTTTAATAACATTTTTTTTATATTTTTAGAAATATTTTCTAAATGTTGTAATTTTCAAAAAAGTATTGCTAAAAACTCTCTAAAAAAAATATTGATAAAAACTAAATATGTATTAGTGATGGGTTAGAACTAATGCTTTTACGTTTGGACAAAAAAAAAATGTAAAAGGCTGCAGCAAAATCTTTATACTCATCCGAACATAGACGTAATAATAAATTTGAGAAGATATAACCTTTTGGTACATAATGTGCTAGGATACTAAAGAGATGTAAAGGATGATTACTGTTAATTAAAATTTTGATATAAAGTGAATACAATTAAAGTTTAAAATTGAAGTCAATAAGTGTGGACGTACAAAACGTGGAAGTATATAAATGAGCAAATAAACAAAATAAGGAATAAGTACTTTGCACCGTGCCCTAACTTACTGCAATTCTCATATCGTAACTAGGGTACTTGTATGTATGGGTGTATTAGAGACGTGATGCGAGTGCCAAGCTCAACCAAATTAAATTACTAAAATTACATTTGTGGAACAGGTGCAATCCGTATTGTTTCTCAAACAACCTTACATACTATTATTAAATTGTTGACAGCTAAGAAAAAAGGGGGGGTTTTGTTTGCTTAAAAAATATTAAAATAATATGAGAAAATTATGAAGAAAATCAATAAATCAAAATAACCAACCCAAGAACTAATCGGAATATTCAGTTATAGTCTGTCATAGATCAAAAAGATATTTTTATCCTAGTTTCATAGTTTTGCCAAGTTGAATTGAAAGCTCAAACTCAACCTGGTATTCTCAATTAGGGAAGCTCCTAGAATTCAAATAATCAAAGATACATAAATTCACGAAACAGTAAAATTCACAAGGATCAAGACTAGTTTAAAAACTAGAATATGAAAAGCATAAGAACACGAAGCCGTAACCCAAGTCTCTGTTTTCAAATGATAAAATCAAAATGAAGCAATCCAAATTTTTCACAAAACTCAATTTAAATCAACATAAGGAGAAGCCTCGTTCATCAAAATCAAAATTGAGAAGAACAAGAAGAGAAAGACAGATGAAACTAAAATAACTGATGCATTAAAGAACAAAGATTTCAAGACCAAACCAAATATCTTTCAAGGTTCTTGAGTTGATAAAAAAAGCTTAGCTCTTCATATAGCCTTGGAAGACATCAAAATAAAATCTTGAGAGTAGAAGAAGAAAGAGAGAAGACACGAAAAAGAAGGGCTCCTAAACTTGAGAGAGAAAAAGTTGTGTGTCTCTTTTTTTTTTTTATTCCCATTTTTCTATCTTCCCTTAAAAATAAAACCCTAAGAACAATAAAACCCAATATTGCCTTCAGAGTCCACATGATGCTCTGCCTCTTAGCTTTAATTGGAGATATGATTTGCATTAATTGGAGATTTGATGAAAGATTTATGCCAAAAATACTCTACTAATATGTCCTACAACAACTATAATTTTCAAGCAATTCAATGGCCCTCAAAACGTGGTCCTTTGGCTTAATGTCTTGAAGAAAAGTTGTAGCCCTATCTCTTAGCTTTCATTGGCACTGATTTGATCTCAATTGGACTCCTGTAGGCCAAGTTATGGCCCAATTACTGTACACTACTCAGGTTCTAGTGATAGTAGCTCTGTTATGATTTTGTGACCCAATTCGACCCATTAAACATCTAAATTAGCTTTCAACTTCTCATCAAAGTTGTAGAGTTTTCTCTTAACTTTCCTACCATGTAAAATATATAATCTTTTGACGTCCATAACTCAAGATATACCCAAAATACAGAAATACTATAAAATCCCAATAATGCTGAAAAATAGAATTAAGCCCAAACTCTTAAAATATGTCCAATGTTAATCAATTTAGTACAAGAGGTTGAAGAGACTAAATATAAGGATTAATCAATATATCAAAATATTACTTATCAAATTTCCCTACACTTAACTTTTTGCATGTCCTCATACAAAATCTAAGATAGGCTGTAAGGTTGAAAATGAAACACTAACTAAACAACTAATCTAAGACCAAAACACACCAACTCTAAAAATAGAATAATAACAATCACCAAAATAAACTTACTTTCAATTGATCTTCAATAGTGCCAAGTTTAGATGCAAGTAGAACATAGAAGGCATCAAGAATTCTCAACAGTCAAAACACATCTACTCACCTCTCCCAAGTGCAAGCAAAGCAAAATCATTCCAAATGCATAGACCAAGCAAGAAGGACCTCACAAGGTAGTGTATCAAGCACCCTCAACTTTCAAGTGTGTAGGTTCAACCATAGCACTCAAACCACCTCATTAGAAAATGCACTACCATAGGCTTGCTTATCTTCTACTTCTCCATACCACTACTCCACATTATATGCACACACAGATCAAGAGGACTTTATTCAAGGTTGTAATGGAGCTAAAGTAAAATATGGGAAATAATGAGGATATAACAAGGTAAAACCAAAGAGAATAAGAGAACATTAGCAAAGACATGAGGTCAGAGCTCTCCCCAAATCCAAACAATGCACAAACAACTCTCTTTATTCCATCTTTTCTTACTTCAAAATTGCCCCAAACTTATTCTATTTTCTTTTTTTTTTTTTGTGCAATAGCATGCACTTGCACCCCCGCACTTGCATTAACATAAACTCTAATGATAATTAATGTCATTGTTTTCCGTAAGGCTAGGTAGAATCATAGTTTTTCGCTTTAGACTTGTAAAATGCTAATACAAAGAATGGTCAATAAGGCTCAAGGGGGTTAAGCAAGGAAAAAAAAAAAATACAAGGATGGCTATATGGCTAAAGTGGCTAAATGAAATGAATGTCTCTATCATGTTCATATATGCAAATGAAAAGGTAGCCTCAAAGAGAATCAAGGCAAGTTCTAATGTGACAAAGTCTAAGAGAAAAAGACATACAAGAAAGAAAAGAATGGCATGTGATGTATCCATATAAAATATGGCTCAAAAGCTCGCAAGGGTCATGTCCAACACATTCAGTCCAAGCAAATCAAGATCAACCACAAAACATGCAAAGTATAAAGATGGAAAAGTATCATGCAATCATGTTGGATCCTCTACCCTAGAATGTCTCAAGTTTAAAACTCAACAAACTCCCAAAAAAGAGAATGCAACAAGAAAAGAAATCCCTCCCCCACACTTAAATTCTACATAGTCCTCAACGTAGCTAGGAAAGAATCAACAAATCAACGACAAGAAAAATAAAGGAGGGAGAGAAACATCCCTATTACAGGTAGTGGGCCTCTTACAAGTGGAGTTCTCTAGTATGGGTTCTAGAACCCTTTCATGAAAGAGTTTGAGGTAATGTCCATTAACTCTGAAGACTTTATTAGTGTCCAGGCTGGTAATCTCAACTGCACTATAAGGAAAAACCTTACTCATAACAAAAGGACCTATCCATCTAGAATGGAGGGCCAGAAATGAGCTTGAGGTGAGAGCTATAGAGGAGGACTTTCTAGCCGAGGGAGAACTCCTTCCTAGAAATCATTCGATCATAGGGTGCCTTTGTCATTTCCTTCTAGATTCGAGAGCTTTCATAGGCCTCCATGCGAACTTCCTCCAACTCTTGTAATTACAATCTTTGCTTAGCTCTAGCTTGAGTAAGGTCCATGTTGCATTGCATCATCGCCCAGAAGGCCTTATGCTCAAACTCCATTGGAAGATAGCATGCCTTGCCAAAGACAATCCTATAGGGGTCATCCCAATAGGTGTTTTGTAGACAGTCCTATAAGTCCAAAAAGCATCCTCAAGCCGAGCACTCTAATCCTTCCTACCAGGCTTCACCATTTTCTCCAAAATCTGCTTAATCTCTTTGTTGGACACCTTAGCTTGACCATTGGTCTGGGGGTGGTAGGTTGTGGGCACCTTCTGCATAACTCCATACTTTGGAAGCAAAGCCTCTATGCTCTAGTTGCAAAAATGTGAACCTTGATCACTAATGATAGCCCTCAGGATTCCAAATCGGCAAAAAATATATGACCTAACAAAATCCACAACAACTTTGCAATTATTAGTTTGAGTGGCCTTGGCCTCCACCTATTAAGAAACATAATCAACAGCAAGTGGTATGTAAATAAAACTAGAAAAAGTAAGAAAAGAGCCAATGAAATCAATACCCTATACAAAAAAAAATCTTACAAAATAGCATGGGTTGCTAGGGCATCTCATTCCTTCGGGAAATACTACCTAATCTTTGGCACTGCTCACAAGACCTACAAATCTTATATGCATCATAAAAGAGGGTAGGCCAATAAAATCCAGAGTATAAAATCTTTCTAACTGTTTGCTGAGGCCCAAAGTGCCCATCACATGCAAGTGTATGACAAAAGCTAAGAATGGAATGGAACTCATTATTAGCCACATATCTCTTAATCACCTGGTCACTACAAAATCTCCAAAAGTAAGGGTCATCCCATACATAATACTTAAACTCACTCTTAAGCTTTCTAATCTGAGCTCTAGTAAAATGTTCAAGTAAGATATTGGCAACCAAGTAATTAACAATCTCAGCAAACCAAGGTATAATGTTATGAATATGCAATAAATACTCATCAGGAGTATCATCATCAATAGGGAGAGGGTCAAAAAGGGGACTCTCAATCTGGCTCAAGTGATCAGCCACAAGGTTCTTTGCTCCACTTCTGTCTCTAATCTATGTCAAACTCCTGGAACAAGAGCATCCACCTAACCAATTGCAGCTTCGCATCTGGTTTCTTCAAGAGGAACTTCAAAGCTGCATAGTTAGTAAACACAACTACCTTAGAACCAAGCAAATAAGAACAAAATTTATCTAAAGCAAAAATAATAGCTAAAAGATCCTTCTCAGTGGTGGTGTAGTTGGATTGAGCAACATCCAATGTCCTTGAAGCATAATATATTACATGTGGCATCTTGCCCACCTTCTATGCAGGACAGCTCCTACTGCATGATTTGAAGCATCACACATGAACTCAAATAGGAGTGTCCAATCTGGTGGCTTAATAACAAGGGTAGTGCTTAATGCTATCTTTAGCATGTCAAATGCCTCCTGACACCTATCATTAAAAACAAAATCCATATTCTTTTGTAGCAGGTTGGATAGTAGAAGGGCAATCTTACTAAAATATTTAATGAGCCTCTTGTAGAAACCTACATGGCCAAGAAAAGAACGAACCTCCTGTACACATGCGGGGTAAGGCAAAGATAAAATAACATCTACCTTAGCAGGATCTAAAACAATGCCTATACTAGAGACTACATGACCTAAAACTGTACCTTGATCTACCATTAAATGACATTTCTCAAAATTAAGCACAAGGTTAGTCTCAATGCATCTATGCAATACCTTAGCTAAACTATCCAAACATGCATCAAAAAAAGAATCATAGACAGCAAAATCATCCATAAATACCTCCATGCACTCCTCTAGCAAATTGGAAAAGAAGCTCATCATGCCACACTGAAATGTGGCTGGAGCATTATAGAGGTCAAAGGGCATCCACCTATGTTAGCTCCAATACTCTTCAGAAACCGTTCTGTGGTTGTAAACCAAAATAAGCATTAAGGTTTTGATGAATACCAAATCAGAGTTTAAGCTAATTTTGCTATATATGAACGAATTGCTTCTAGAAGTGTTTTCTTTCGTAATCATGTGCATTATATGCTTAAGAATCAACAAAGCCGTGTTATCCATTGGTATTTTAATTTGAATATAGTTGATATGGAATATATGCTTTGTATACTTCTTAAGTTATCGTGGAAGAAATAGGAAAGAAGGTTTAGAAGGATGAAACAACAATATCAGAAGGGAAAAGAGTGCCTCAAGAGCAAATACCATTCATCTAGAAAGATGACTTAGTCTAGAAGGAAAAATCTCCAGAGACATGCTTCTCATGAAGTGTTACACCTTCAAAGCTTCCTTTGCACGCTTTAATAGACAAATTCAAAAAGTCAAAAAGGTAATTTGACAGGATAAAGAAGAGGCGCTGACAAGTCTGAATAGTTGGCAAACCAACAAATGGCTACTTTTCCACTTCTATGTAAGTCTTGAAGAACAGGAAAAGGAAGGTTATTTTTTCTCTATTCGGTCGTAGACCAGACCAAAAGAATCACAAGGATCAAGGGCTACAAGCTTCAACTATTATATTTCAATGTCTATATAAGGCTGGAAGTCGAAGAAAGTATAGTTAGACTGTTTTGAATATTTGCTATGTAAAAAGAACTTCATTCTTTCATCCTTCTTAACTATCTAAAGCACCAAAAAGTTACGCATCATAACTTTAGTCTATAAGAAAATCTTCTCTTCTGGTCTATAATAGATAATATTCTCTCCTTGAGAATTTAGAGAAGTCTCACACAAAGTACTTCATAGTCCATTCTCTGTTGAGAAAGTTACTGTGAGTGCTCAAACAAAACATATTATTCACATCATTTGTATCAGGACCTAGTAGTGGTCAGTGAGAAGCTTGGAGAGACTAGGAAAATACTACTCATTTGTGAAACATGGAGACGTTATTAAAATACTACTCGTTTGTAAAGCTTAATGAGGCTTGGGAAAAGACTACTCACTTGTAAGAAGTTTGGAGAAGCTTGGACAAAGAATACTCGTAGAATATAAAATCTCAACAAAGAAGTTGGGGACTAGAAGTAGGCAAATGGTTTGGCCGAACCAGTATAAAAATCTCTTGTGTGATTATCTCTATCTCTGATCTTGTTATTTGATTTTACCACATAGGTTCAGCTTTGTTTAAACTTTATCTGAAACAAAGTTTATTTCTGTTTTATATATAACTAAACTATTTTATAAATTAGCACAATTGCTTTCACAATCCAAGTTTTGAACCTAAGATAAATCATTTTACTAAAGTCTTCAGATACTAAAGTCTCTTAAAAGCATGATTTAACGCCCCTTCTCATGCTATCCTATCCAACAGCCTACAAACATAGGTGCTAAAGAGACATGGGAAAGTGGTATTTTCTTGATCCTCTGGTGTTATATGAATCTGGAAGTACCTAGTGTAGCCATCCAAAAAGTAGTAGTAAGACTTCCCTACTATGCACTCTAGCATTTGATTAATGAATGGCAGGGGGTAGTGATCCTTTTGAGTTGCCTAGTTCAACCATCTATAATCAATGCAAACCTGCTAGCTGTTCTACACCCTAGTAGGAATTAAATCATTTTTCTCATTAGCTACAGCTGTGATGCCCATCTTCTTTGGAATAACCCGAACTGGCCTCACCCACTTACTACATGAAATTAGGTAGATGATGCCAGACTGTAGTAATTTAGTCACCTCCTTCTTCAATACATCCAATATTAGTAGATTAAGCCTCCTTTGTAGCTGTTTCACTGGCTTAGCTCCCTCCTCAAGTAAATCCTATACATGCATGTGGAAGGACTAATACTAGGAATATCTGTTAGTGTCCACCCAATTGCCTTGTTGTGCTCTCTCAGCACCTAGAGTAGTCTCTGTTCATGATCATCAGAGAGACCCTTGGCTACTATCACAAGTAGCTGCTCATCGTCTCCTAGGTATGCATACTTTAGGTGGTTAGGAAGAGACTTCAATTCTAGCTTTGGCAGCTGGACTATAAAAGGATATGGCTGGATAGGATTAAAGACACTTGCTGCATGAATCTCCTCAATAGCATCAAGACTTTCTAAGTCATCTCCCATCAAGAATGTATCCATCTCAGGACACTGTAAACACAACTCAACACCATTGCACTAATCGCAAAAGTAGTAGTCCATTGAGCTATCCATACTACATAACTCTGGAAATGCCTCATTCAGACTGTTGTGAACCTTTTCAACCAAATCATCAATAATATCTATGTGAAACACAGAATTCTTCTCCATGGGGTATTTCATGGCATCTACAATGTTGAACCACACAATGCTATCACTGAATTCCATGGAGAGGGTACCTGCATGTGCATCAATCTTAGTTATAGCTATCTTTAAGAATGGCCATTGTAACACCCCCACGAGTTCCGAGTTCCGACTTCACATTCAAGTCCCCATGATTTTCGACTTCATCTTCGAATTTCACATAAAATGGGATAATTTCTGACTTCCGATTTCGCTTTCGAATTTCAGCACAAGTTACGAGTTCCGACTTAATCTGGCTAATTTCCTGACTTGCGACTTAACATTTAAGTCCAAACAACATGGACGTGGTTCCCGATATCCGACTTCATGTCTCAAAGAAAACGGACCCGATTTTCGATCCCATAATTTATTTCCAAGTTTCAAGCAAGATGTACTCGAGCTCCGACATTAGACCTCATGTTTCAAAATACATGGTTTCCGACCTTCGAATTGATAGTTTAACACAATGGTTACAATTACCGACCTCCAAGCTGAATGTAACGAGCTCTGGCCGTAGAGTTGAACTCAACTAGAATGGACACGAGTTCGGATCTTTGAGTTGATTTCCAAGTCGTACACGAGTTAGGATCTTCGAGTTTATTCCCATGAGCTTTCCATTTCTGTTAGTGTTCCCGAGTTTGAATAGGGAGTTCCGAGATTATGTGATTGTGTCGTATGACTTCCAACATCCGACTTTGCTTCCAAGTTTCGAATAAACCAGACAAGTTTTCCGATATCCGATTTCATCTCCGAGTGTCAAATAAATGGCACGAGTTCTGAATCTTAAGCAGAATCGGGGCAAGTTCCAATTTAAGATGGAATGGAAGCGAGTTCCACTTTGGGGATGACGTG
The DNA here is from genome assembly GCA_031439585.1 of Pterocarpus macrocarpus. Lineage (NCBI taxonomy): Eukaryota > Viridiplantae > Streptophyta > Magnoliopsida > Fabales > Fabaceae > Pterocarpus > Pterocarpus macrocarpus. Next base: position 3,087,389 of record CM062518.1, read on the forward strand.
GAGATTAATTTAGCCACAAAAGAGGGAAATATGGCCGAACTTCAATCACAAAATTTCAACCAATCAACACTCATAATTCCAACTACCCTCATGTATTTAAGTCAGACTCTCCTTCTCATTTTGATCTGATTTACGCCTCCCTCTTTCTCTCTTGTTCCAGCCTTCTTCTTCTCTTCTCTCAACCAACTCCATCACTCCTTCAAGCTTAACAAGGTTCTAACAATTCAAGCTTCAACACTTAGCAAAATCATACTCCAAAAGGGTAGGATTCCATTTCCGTTCTTGAATTCTTTGCACTATGGCTGTATGAAATTTTATTCTTCTTCATGTGTTTGATGATATATTGGATGTATGTGATGGATTATGGTTGGATTAATATGAAATGTTGAGTTGGAATTAGAGTTAGAAGAAGAAAACTAGGAGAAGTGGAGGATGGGGATGCTGCCTAAGTGAGGAAGCCCACGGCAGTCCGTATGGCAGAGTGTACGGCTCCACCTACAGCCAGTTAAATCTGATGAGACTATTTTTATATGAAAGTAGACATTCAGAGCTTTCTATACATATATAATATAAGGCCATTGATCAGTATTGAGAGAGATATGAATTTTTGAAATTTGATCTAGGGATCAGGAGTTTCATCCAGGTAGTGTGACTTGAGAAGAGTGTAACTCACCTTACACAACCCCAAATTGAGTGCAACCAATTTTGTTAGAAAGCTTACACATAGAGGAACATCCCACAATGAAATTTCGAGTTTGTTATGATCTCTTTTGTTCCTAGTGATTCTCGGAAGTTGCCCTATGTCCAAACTAGGCCAAAATAGGGTAGTTTAGGAAGGACGAATTTCAGGACTTATAACTCGAGCTATACTAAAGCAAATGAAATGAAACTTCTTGCAAATGAAAGGTTGTCTTGTTAGCTTTGATATGGCACCAATTTTGTATGATTGAGCTTAGTTTCGATTTTTAGTGAATTTTTACTTCCAAGACTGTAATTCGAACCAGTGACCGAATAGGTTGAGGCAAAATTTAAATATCTTGAGTTATACAGATCAAAATGAGATGGGACCAATGAGGTTAGAAAATAGACACATAGAGCTATGACTTATCCAAAATTCAGGTTTAAGTGAGTTGAATAGAAGAAAATGTGGATTATACAAAATTTGGGCAGAGTTGAGTAGAATTGGCAGAAATGACCAAATTGATAGTTTCACAAGTGTTAGTGCACATATAAGGTTTGAGTTGATGGTTGCAAGTTTTACATTGATAGATATGTTAGATTGATTATACTGCTATGACTGATTTGTTCGTGAGAACTGACACTATTCATGGGAAAACGGATCTGATTCGTTATGCTACCGAATTTACGGCAGAAGTCTATGAAACTATAAATGTTTATATGCAAGGATGAATTTAAGTATGATATGAGTTGTGACGTATATGAAAATAAATGATGAAGCATATGTATGAGTGCATTCAGCATGTCTATGCATGACCATGTATGAGAATGAAAAGACATGAATATATTAAATGTGAATCCCTTCACTTGGAGGCAGTTGCACATTGAATCCCTCCTAGTGAAGGCAATTAAAAAGACAAAGATGTGGATCCCTTCACTTGGAGGCAGTTGCACATTGAATCCCTCCCTGTGAAGGTAGCTAAAACTATGAGATCCCTCTACCTTGGAGGCACGTGGTCAGATGAGATCCCTCTATATTGAAGGCACGTGGTCAGATGAGATCCCTCAATTTTGAGGCATGTGACCAGAAAAGATCCCTTCAATTAGAGGCACGTGACCAAAATGAGATCCTTCCAAGACTAAAGGCACGTGAATCCCCTTGTGGGTGAGTTGGTGTGACGACGGTCACGAGTTAAGCTGATGAGCTCACTCCAAGATCAGTCTACCCAAGGATAGTAAAGGCTAAAGGCTAAAGACTAAAGACTAAAGATTAAAACATATGTAAGCACCCCACTCACATGAGGCATGGCATCAACCCAGCTAGTGTGAGTATAGGGGATAGGACTTACATGAGGCATGGCATAACCCAACTAGTGTAAGTATCAAATGAAGGTCCCATATTCCTAAGGATTGTGACATGGCGATCACGCTCTGATGGGGTATGACATGGCAATCATACTCTGGAATGTGGCATGTAAAGATTTTATGATGAAAAGGAAGATGAAGAAAGAAAAGTAAATTTTACGTATCTGCATAAATTCAAGTACAAGTAAAGGCATGTGCAGATGATATTTCTCCAGTATATTGATGCTGTTGTATTTGATTATGTTCCAGTTATTATTCATAATATAATTCATGAATTGATTTTGTATGGGTTCTCCCAAATGCCAAGTGTATGAGTAAAATAAACTTTGCCTCAGATAATATATTGTCGAACTGTAACATTAAACAGTTTATATAGCATGTTCACATTTTTCATAATAAACCGAAGCAAACTAGAGATGACAACGATGATATTATGTATGATAATTAGAGAATCCTACTGAGAATTTATAATTCTTACTCCTATTTCCGTGTTATCTCCAGATAGTTCAAGAAGTTCCAAAGGCGGCTGAAGTTGCTGTCAGATAAGGTCCACTCAGTAATAAAGAATAACTCCAAGGTGTGGTACTATGAATTAAGAATAGTACTGTACTTGGGAGTATGTTACATTAATGGTATCAGAGCAGTTCGATCCTCCTCGGACCTGAGGATTTGGACTGACTACATTTCCAATGCACTCTGGAATCCTTAGAAAATGTCATGTGACAAATCTTATCTGTCTAGATAAGATATAGGGAATTAGATATGCATGACCACCTAATTGTCAATGTTATTAGTTGCTATCACACTTAACTTATTGTTGAGCCTGATCAACTCAATGTTTTGTTACGTGTGATTAGGAACTAATGGCTTCCAGGGGGCGTGGTAGGCCACGAACTGTACCCACTCCAGAAGATCTTGCTAATTTTATGGACACGATGCGTGAAATGGCTCATGCAAAGTGGGAGTCAGTCACCGCAGCCTCATCGTATGATGGACCAATTGGGTAGGCGGCCCGAGGCCGGCCATGGGGGAAATCCACATGGCCTAGGAGCAGACCTGGACTATCTTAAATTTGCTGCGTTCAGAAAAGCAAATCCACCTAGCTTTCGAGGAGCTTTCGACCCAAATAAGGCCGAGGAATGGGTCAAGGCAATGGAGAAGGTCTTTTCTATCTTAGCAAATCCACATGGCCTAGGAGCAGACCTGGACTATCTTAAATTTGCTGCATTCAGAAAAGCAAATCCACCTAGCTTTCGAGGAGCTTTCGACCCAAATAAGGCCGAGGAATGGGTCAAGGCAATGGAGAAGGTCTTTTCTATCTTAGCTTGCACTGATCAACAAAAAGTGGCCTTTGCCACTTATATGTTGGAAGCGGACACCAAGTTTTGGTGGAATGGCACGAAGAGACTGTTGGGGGAATCGCAAGTTGATATCACTTGGGACATATTCACAGAGGCATTTTATCAGAAATATTTCCCTACATCTGTACGAAACACTAAGGAATTGGAATTCATGAAGCTTTAACAAGGAAACATGAGTGTTTCATAATATATTGCTAAGTTCGAAGAACTCTATAAATTTTCCACCATCTATCAACACAACCCTGACGAAAACTGGAAATGCATCAAATTTGAAAGAGGACTAAATCCGGACATTTTAGCCTCAGTGGGGCCAATGGAGATAAGAGATTTTGCTGCACTAGCAAACAAAAGTCGATTAGTTGAAGAATATAACAAGAAGCTCGCTAATGCCAGGATGGATGTTTGTGGAAAGAGGTTGGCACCTGAAGACCAGGAGTTTCAAAGATATTCGCCCACCAAAGAAGCCATTTCAACCTAATGGAAATGAAGGTAAGCAGCTGCACGGGCTAACCACTAAGCAAGAATGTTCAAAGTGTGGAAGGTATCATGGAGGAAGGCCTTGTTTGGTCAAGTGTAAGGTATGCTTTAAGTGTGGAAAGCTAGGACACATAATTAGAGAATGCACCAGCCATCAGCTACCTATTCCTAAGCCGTAACATCCAAGGTTGAAAGCTGGAGAGACTACTTCCTCAGAGGAGCTGAAACAAAATTAGGGATAACCCAGGTCAAAGATTCACTTTTCGCTAACTGTGCTATGTTAAGTTATATATCTGGGTTTGCGGTATTTTCTTCGATTATATATAAACACTTTTACTAAATAAATAGTTAGTTTTGTGACTAAAATTTTGAGGACAAATTTTTTTTTTAAGGAGGGTGGTATTGTAACATCCCCACAAGTTCCGAGTTCTGACTTCACCTTCAAGTCCCCATGATTTCCGACTTCATCTTCGAATTTCACATAAAATGGGATAATTTCCGACTTCCGATTTCGCTTTCGAATTTCAGCACAAGTTACGACTTCCGACTTAATCAAGCTAATTTCCCGACTTGCGACTTAACATTCACGTCCAAACAACATGGATGTGGTTCCCGATATCCGACTTCATGTCTCAAAGAAAACGAACCCGATTTCCGATCTCATAATTTATCTCCAAGTTTCAAGCAAGCTGTACTCGAGCTCTGACATCAGACCTCATGTTTCAAAATACATGGTTTCCGACCTCCGAATTGATAGTTTAACACAATGGTTACAATTACTGACCTCCAAGCTGAATGTAATAAGTTTTGGCCTTAGAGTTGAACTAAACTAGAATGGACACGAGTTCGGATCTTTGAGTTGATTTCTAAGTCGTACACGAGTTACGATCTCCAAGTTTATTCCCATGAGCTTTCCATTTCTGTTGGTGTTCCCGAGTTTGAATGGGGAGTTCTGAGATTATGTGATTGTAAACTGTATGACTTCCGACATCCGACTTTGCTTCCAAGTTTTGAATAAACCAGATAAGTTTTCCACTATCCGATTTCATCTCCGAGTGTCAAATAAATGGCACGAGTTCCGACTTTAAGCAGAATCGGGGCGAGTTCCGATTTAAGATGGAATGGAAGCGAGTTCCACTTTGGGGACAACGTGGAGAGTAATTTAGCCACAAAAGAGGGAAACATGGCCGAACTTCAATCACAAAATTTCAACCAATCAACACTCACAATTCCAACTACCCTCATGTATTTAAGTCAGACTCTCCTTCTCATTTTGATTTGATTTACACCTCCCTCTTTCTCTCTTGTTCCAGCCTTCTTCTTCTATTCTCTCAACCAACTCCATCATTCCTTCAAGTTTAACAAGGTTCTAACAATTCAAGCTTCAACACTTAGCAAAATCACACTCCAAAGAGGTAGGATTCCATTTTTGTTCTTGAATTCTTTGCACTATGGCTGTATGAAATTTTATTCTTCTTCATGTATTTGATGATATATTGGATGTATGTGATGGATTATGGTTGGATTAATATGAAATGTTGAGTTGGAATTAGAGTTAGAAGAAGAAAACTAGAAGAAGTGGAGGATGGGGATGCTGCCTAAGTGAGGAACCCATGGCAGTCCGTATGGCGAAGTGTACGGCTCTGCCTATAACTGGTAAATCCGATGAGACTATTTTTATATAAAAGTAGACATTCAGAGCTTTCCATACATATATAATATAAGGTCATTGGATCAGTATTGAGAGAGATATGCATTTTTGAAGTTTGACCTAGGGATCAGGACTTTCATCCGGGCAATGAGACTTGAGAAGGGTGTAACTCACCCTACACAACCCCAAATTGAGTGAAACCAATTTTGTTAGAAAGCTTACACATAGGGAAACATCCCACAATGAAATTCTGAGTTTGTTATGATCTCTTTTGTTCCCAGTGATTCGAGGAAGTTGCCCTATGTCCAAATCAGGCCAAAACAGGGTAGTTCAAGAAAGACGAATTTCAGGACTTATAACTCGAGCTATACTAAAGCAAATAAATGAAACTTATTGCAAATGAAAGGTTGTCTTGTTAGCTTTGATATGGCATCAATTTTGTATGATTTGAGCTTAGTTTCGATTTTTAGTGAATTTTTACTTTCAAGAGTGTAATTCAGACTAGTGATCGAATAGGCTGAGGCAAAATTTAAATATCTTGAGCTATACAGATCAAAATAAGATGGGACCAATGACGTTAGAAAATAGACACATAGAGCTATGATATATCCAAAATTCAGGTTTAAATGACTTGAATAGAAGTAAAGGTGGATTATACAAAATTCGGGCAAAGTTGAGTAGAATTGGCAGAAATGACCAAATTAATGGTTTCACAAATGTTAGTGAACATATAAGGTTTGAGTTGATGGTTGCAAGTTTTACATTGATAGATATGTTAGATTGATTATAGTGCTATGACTGATTTGTCCGTGAGAACTGGCACTATTCATGGGGAAACGGATCTGATCCGTTATGCTGCCAAATTTACGGCAGAAGTTATGAAACTATGAGTGTTTATATGGAAGGATGAATTTAAGTATGACATGAGTTGTGACGTATACAAAAATAAATGATGAAGCATATGTATGAGTGTATTCAGCATGTCTATGCATGACCATGTATGAGAATGAAAAGACATGAATATATTAAATGTGAATCCTTTCACTTGGAGGTAGTTGCACATTGAATCCCTCTCGGTGAAGGTAGTTAAAAAGACAAAGATGTGGGTCCTTTCACTTGGAGGTAGTTGCACATTGAGTCCCTTCCTGTGAAGGCAGCTAAAACTATGAGATCCCTCTATCTTGGAGGCACCTGGTCAGATGAGATCCCTCTATATTGAAGGCACGTGGTCAGATGAGATTCCTCAATTTTGAGGCACGTGACCAGAAGAAATCCCTTCAATTAGAGACACGTGACCAAAATGAGATCTCTCCAAGACTAGAGGCACATGAATCCCCTTGTAGGTGAGTCGGTGTGACGACGGTCATGAGTTGAGCTGACGAGTTCCCTCCAAGATCAGGCTACCTAAGGGCAGTAAAGGCTAAAGACTAAAGACTAAAGATTAAAACATATGTAAACACCCCACTCACATGAGGCATGGCATCAACCCAGCTAGTGTGAGTATAGGGGATAGGACTTACATGAGGCATGGCATGACCCAGCTAGTGTAAGTACCGAATGAAGGTCCCATATTCCTAAGGATCGTGACATGGCGATCACGCTCTGATGGGGTATGACATAGTGATCATACTCTGGAATGTGGCATGTAAAGATTTTATGATGAAAAGGAAGATGAAGAAAGAAAAGTAAATTTTATGTATCTGCATAAATTCAAGTACAAGTAAAGGCATGTGCAAATGATATATCTCCAGTATATTGATGCTATTGTATTTGATTATGTTCCAGTTATTATTCATAATATAATTCATGAATTGATTTTGTATGGGCTCTCCCGAATGCCAAGTGTATGAGTAAAATAAACTTTGTTTCGAATAATATATTTTTGAACTATAAAATTAAACAGTTAATATAGCACGTTCACCTTTTTCATAATAAACCAAAGCAAACTGGAGATGACAATGATGACATTATGTATGATAATTAGAGAATCCTACTGAGAATTTATAATACTCACTCCTATTTCCGTGTTATCTCCAGATAGTTCAAGAAGTTCCGAAGACGGCTGAAGTTGCTGTCATATAAGGTCCGCTCAGGTAATAGTAACAACTCCAGGGTGTGGTACTATGACTTAAGCATAGTATTGTACTTGGGAGGGTGTTACAGCCACCCCAAGATGAGTAAGGTTGCACTCATCGGGCATCTCAACCTCCATTTTTAGAATATAGAAATTTGCAGGGAAAATCAACTCCTGCACTTTAACTAGAACATCTTTAGTCACTCCAACTAGATAAACATTGCTCCTGTTTGCTAGCTGAATCACAATACTAATTGACATCAGTGGACCAAGCCTAACAGATCCAAAGATAGACATAGGCATGACATAGATCAAGGCACCAACATCAAGCATAGCATTCTCGAATTGACTTTGGCCTATGATGCATGGGATGGTGAAGGTCCCTACGTCCTAGCGCTTCTTAGGTAGTGGCTGGATCAATGTTGACATGTTCCTTCCCATACTAATTCGCTCATCACCCTTTAACTGCCTCTTGTATGTGCACAACTCCTTCAAAAACTTAGTGTACTTCAGGATTTGCTTTATGGCATCCAACAGGGGTATATTCACCTCCACCTTCCTAAATGTCTCCAACAATGCCTTGTCTGACTATTCTAATTTCCTACTCTGAGGGGCTCTCCATGGAAAGAGAGGAGGCACTAATTTTTGGTTTTCAGTAACCTATCGACTACCTATAACTACTATTTTCATCTGCATTTGACTTGCATGTGCTTTCTCTATGGTTGCTTCATTCAACTCATTAACTATAGTCACACTATCATCTATCCCCTGAATTGTCTTTGGTAAGGTCTTCCATGATCATAGCATAATGGCATTGATATTCCCCTTTGGGTTGGGGACAGCCTGGGATGGAATCTGGGCTAAACTTTTAGACTATAGCTAGCTTAATAAGGAGGCAATATGGCCCACCTAAGTCTACAAGTTTTGGATGGCAGCATCAGTCCTTTACTGGTAAGTGAGGCTACTTTTCACAAGTTGTTTCATCATGTCCTATAATGATGGCTCTAGTGAGGTAGTGGATGGATTAGGCTGGGGTGTCTCTGTTGTAATTAAGGCACAATTTGCTGTCTAACATGTGGTGGCCAATACTTTTACTGTTGGAAAGGATATTGGGGTGGTGTGTTCCCATATCTCATATTAGGATGATCCTTCCAACCAGGATTGTAAGTGTTTGGATAAGGGATCATACCTCTGCTATAAGCTCTGGTATTGAGACTTCCTTGGAAATATACTTGTGGTAGTTATTGCATGATCCTGAAGCATTGGTGTGTCTTCTTACAGTTGAGGACATGCATCTATAGGGTGTGATGTAAAAGTAATATGCCACAAACTCTAACAGGTTTTGGTGTGGCAGCAGGAGTAACATGTTGCCCTATAGCTAGTTTCCTTACTAATGATGTCACTCATCAATTCTATGCTCCATCCTCTGTTGGTCTAAATGTGTAATCTGACTGACTCCTCGAGTACCTGTAATCATCCTGAACCCGAATTGTTGGGAATTTTATGCCATATTTGCTATCAAAGCTCGAGCAGTAGCTAGTGTCTTGTCAATGAGGGCTCTGCCACTAGTAGCATCTATCATACTTCGGTCCATAGGTAGCGACCCTCATAGAAATACTGGATCAATAATTGGTCACTAATATGATGATGTGGGCAACTGGCACATAGCTTCTTGAACCTCTCCCAATACTTGTACAAGGTCTCTCCCTGTAGCTGACGAATGCCCCAAACATACTTTTTGATTGATGCAGCTCTGGATGCTAGGAAGAACTTCTCTAAGAATAGTCATTTCATGTCTAGCCCCCCTGTGATAGCTCCTGGAGGTAGGTAATAGAGCCAGTCCTTAATAGTATCCACTAAGGAGAAAGGAAAAGCTCTAAGCTTGATATGATCCTCTTCAACTCCTTGTGGCTTCATGGTAGAGCAAACCACGTGGAACTCCTTCAGATGCTTGTGTGGATCCTTGCCTACAACATCGTGAAATTTAGGTTGTAAGTGAATTAATCTAGATTTCAACTCAAAATCAACATCAATATTATCCTAATATTGATTAAAATTTATTGGGACAAATAGGAACTTTACTTAACTGGATCCTATGAGCTGAGAATGTAGAAGCAAAACACTCACAACCAAAAATTTGAAGGATAGAGTGATTTGGATGTTTGTTATGTAAAACTTGAATAGGTGTTATGTTTGATAAACACTTGCTGGGAAGTCGGCTTAAAATATGAATAGCAAGGGAGACAACAAAGTTCCAAAAATGTTTTGGTAGATTGGATTGAAACACGAGCGCTCAAGTAATGTTTAAAATATGTTGGTGTTTCCTTTCTATAATACCATTTGTTGAGGTGTCTTAACACATGATTGTTGATGAATGATTCGTTTGCTGTTAAAGAAACTAATATTGATTAAATTTTACTTAACGAAAACAAGTGACAAACCACTAGAACTAACTACATATATTGATTAAAATTTATTGGGTTTTGCTAACTTCCACCCTCTTCTTTTTGTGTGTTGGTGGAAGTTAGCAATGTCTATCACATTATGATTAGACAAAATTCTTTTTTATTTATTATATAACTTATATTTAGGGTTATTATTATAATTTATCACTTCTCTTAGTAAAAATAAATTCAAAAATATTTTTTCTCTTCTCTTCTCATATATGGTTGACCCACATAAAAACTTATTTTTCACAAAAACGAGGTTAGGAAAGAGGAGAGAGAAAAAAATTTAGATTTACTTTTATCAAAATAAATAAAAAACTATAATAATATCTCTTAAAAGTAAGTTATTTAATAAATAAAAAATGAGCTTTTTTTTTTAATTATAATATGGTAGAGGTTGCTAACTTTTGCCGACACAAAAAGAGAGGAAAGAAATTGCCAAAACCTAAATTTAATTCATTAACCATTAATATTATATTTAAAGAAATAGCCATTTAATTTTAATTTTTATTAGCCATTACCTGTACAATGAATAGACTTTTTTTTTTTTTATAACTTGTTAGATAATACAAAATTATAAATCAATTAAAATAACCATTCTAAAATTGCGCTATTTATTGTTAAGGAAAAAATACTTTATTTTGTTCTTTCTCCGGAAATGAGAAATGCCTACCACTGGAGACAGGAGCGGAGCAAAATATTTTGTGTGAGGGGACCTAGCCGAACAAACGTAACATGAATGGAGAGCCTTTGTGGGTGAGTTAATGCTGGACCCTCATGCAAAGTCCAGTACTGGTCATCTTGTTTTCACCCTTGGCTAATGGCTAGCACTTCGGTTTTTTCTCCGCCGCGTGCTGCCCACAAATTCTTTTGCTAGCGACATCTCTTTTTTAAGAGCATTGATACGCAAAATAACTGCAATGATTTCAGGTTTTCTGCGATTGACTAAGTGAACACTTTCAGACTACAGAGAGATTTCTTTAAATCTCCGTGGGATCATATGGCTGCTCTGAGGTTCCCTAAACCGGCACATCATAAAAGGAACAACAGATATGAAATTTTGTGACATCGCAGAAGAAACAAGAAGAGAGTGCTGCGATATGCCCTAAATGACAGAATCAAATGCAATGAACCTTAAAGTCGATGAATCTGACAGGGCTCCACAAAGGTTTTGCAACACTACATAGCTCAAAGGGATTTGGATATGCATTCCTCTGTTAATATCACTTATTTGTTAACATTTTCTTGAGGTAATAATCATCCAAAATGTTTGTCAACATAACATTGTAGAGGATCACTATATGAAATTTATTACATAAGTCTAATCAAGTACAAGAGGTTGCACTTTCTGCTTCAATGTAGCATGCAAGAATAATGCAGTTGTGATAAGATTAACATGATGTATGCTTCCTGGTACCTAGAGAAAAAGCAGCAGCACTTGAAGAAAATCGCCGACAACGCGTGCAAATCATATCGTGGCAAATTCAATAGTTTTCTTCCCATCATGAGGCTTGCTGAAGAAATACTTGAAGTAGTCAGAGTATACAAGTTGTTTATATTTTGGTTGATCACCATTCTCCAGAACTTCTGGCAAAGGGCCAATAATAGCATCAGGTGCTGGGTTCACAAAATTGGCAGAGAGATCCTGGTCTTGCTTCTGTTGGCAACCACTCGATGCTCAATGCTTTTGTACCTTTCATTGCTCATTATTTGTAGCACATCCCCAATGTTAATTACCAATGCTCCATCAACAGGAGGAACATAGATCCAACTATCACCATCCCTGCTTCTTACATAAAGCCCACCAATATCATCCTGTAGAAGGACAGTAATTGATGATATATCAGAATGAGGGCCTACCCCTGCTACTACTTCAGGATCAGGGCAAGCAGGATAGTAATTAAATGCAAGGATCATTGCACCCATTAATGAGTGTTCTCTTGCTTTGTCTAACTCTGTTCACATTGAGTTGCTTAAGTAGCACCTTTAACAATTTTCTAATAAATGCTTCAGAATATTTCATATATTCAAGTGCTTGAACCCTGCAAGAAAGATAGCCAATGAACACAGATATCCACATCAATTATTACACAATCATATGCAAAAACAAGCAATTTTTATATCCTGTCTCTTTGGGGACAAGTATATATAACAAGCCACATCTAGATCGTCTAACATGATAAAAGGGCCATGGGTAAAAGTAAGTCATTCACATTTGCACTTCATGTGTGAGTTCATCATGTATTAAACTTTTTACGGTCTTGGAAATTGCTTACACAATTTTGAGTGGGGGTGGTGGATAAGTAAAACCTTTCTCAAAGTGGCAATTCCAAGATTCAAACTTTTGACATTAGATCCAAAGTTAGTTACCAATGACATTTGGGTTCTTCGTGTTTCAACTCGGTTGGATAAATAACGTATGTAGTTCAGTGTACCAAATAAATTTTTTTTTTCCCCATCAAGCACCTCAACTACCAATTTCCCACAACCATAATAGGATATTATTAAAGAAGAAATTCAGTCTTCCCTTAATTAGTAGTTACTTATTCATATCCGACATAAAGAGATAATAAAAAATATAAACCTTGTACACAACCAAAAAATAATAAGAAATAAAGTTCCACTGCCTAGTATTACTTCCATCTGGTATCCACTTAAAATTGTGTATGATCTTAGATGACGAAATGAGAACCAACCATCAGTTCACTTACTTGCATATAGGAGGCCAATGTGCATGAATTTTCTCCTCTGAAGCATACACAAGCTGCAGATAATCCTTCCACTCCAGCACTGACTCAGCGTGAGGGCTAAAACTGGTGGCCAACCTCACGACATCAGGGGGAGAGTTCTCTTTCAGATGCTTCTTCTCCTCAGCTGGTAATTCAAAGAACCTATGCACTGCACCTTTCAGATCTTCAAGAACCTTGATGGGTATCCCATGATTCACTACTTGGAAGAAACCCCAGTTAGTGGCAGCGCTATAAATGGAGTCCTGGACATCTGGATCATCACAGTTTGTGAAATCAATGATGGGAATGGATTCTTGAGGGGCAATTTTGGTCTTGTCTAATCTAGCTTGGGGTGGTTGGACATATTGGCGAGGAACACTTGGTAGGTTCAGATCAGCTAGACCCTTTACTCCGTTGGCTTGGTTCACCAAGAAATCAATGACATTGGTAGGGGTGGACATGGCAGAAATTTTTGTTTCCAGAGAAAGCGGTTGGGACTTGGAATAAGAGGAAGAAGCGTTATTATTATTTTTTTTAATGATTAATAAGAGGAAGAAGCTAAGAAACACAAATGGCCACCCTGTCACGCGCGCGCGCTCTCTCTCTCTCTCTCTCTCTCTCTCTACGAAGTCTATCTAATGACAAAAGGTCAGAAACGTATCCAATTTTTCTTTTTCGTTTTTCTTGTTTTCAAAAAGAAATCCAATTTTGCAAGTCGGGATATTCGAAGTTCCTTTCAGTTTAGTCCGGTCGCAAATTCGTAGTCAGATTTTACTTTCAAACGCTTCTATATGCATTCAATTTATGAGTTTTATTAATAAAAGAATATATTACGAAACCTTGATAATTGGTCTTTTTTTTCTGATGAGAGATAATTGGTCTAAATTAAAAAACTTAGAAATATATTTCCATATTAAAAAATTTACAAGTATTGAAAGAACAATTCTTGTTTAATCTATATCTATATATATAAAAGTAAAAATTACTATATTTAGCAAATAATATGAATTCTAATTTGTAATTATTGCATGACCTATAGTGTTTTACGATTAAATTTTCACTCTAATTTACAATATATATAGTAAAATTCATTGTAACAAGTCATTAATGATACTTTTAAACATCATTTGATGATAATGTTATAAGATTATTATTATTATTATTATTATTTATGAATAAAATTCTACATTATAATAGATTATTTTAGTTAATCATTAAAGTTTAAATGTATCGAATATTAAAAAAAAAGTTTGAATATATCAAGATAAAATGAATGATATGTGGTTTTGATATGTGGTTTTATGTGTACATATAATTTGAAAAGGATTTATTTAAATTTTAAGTCAAAAGTTGCCACAGTATATAATTGACTAAAAATATAATAATTAAATGGTGAAAAAATTAAGATATATCATTTCAAAAACCTTATTAGTTAAAGGTCAGAAAATTATATAGGTTTGTTATGTAAAAAATTACAAATACAAAGTTAAAAAATTTAAATTACTTTTAAAAATATAAAAGATTATATTATTTTATATTAAATATTATATATATAATTTTTATGCAAAAATATGTAATTGAACAAAACTATATGGTATAGTTCTTTTGTTGGTAAATTGGAGGATTAGAAGTATGACTATTGCTTTCTAATTGACTGTTTTTGCATTAATTGCTACTTCATCCATTTTATTGATTAGTGTATCTATTGTATTTGCTTCTTCATATGGTTGGTCGAGTAACAAAAATGTAGTATTTTCTAGTACATCATTATGGATTAGATTAGTCTTTTCTAGTGGGTATTCTTAATTTTCTCATCTCTTGAAGCTATTTGTTCTAGATCAAAAATGAAATGAACCCTCCCCCCCGCGAGGGAATTCTTTTGAATTGTGAGGCACATTAAAAAAAAGATGGAATATATAAACCCCTAAAATAAAGAAAACTAAGATATTATAGGGAGGGGTCAAATTTATTCTATTGAAAAAATCTTCTATCTTATATATAATATTAATCAAATAGCGAAAAAGATTAAAATATAATATTTTAAAAACAAGGTAATACAAGGTGAAAAATCTATTTATAATATAATATTTATAATATAAGATATTATGTATTTTAATAAAAAAATTTTAATAAAGATATATTATGCAATATAATAAATTGAAATCAAGATTGATCAATAAACTATATTGGATTATACTTAGTAAAATCTATATTTTTTATGCATAATTATATATTATATTAACAAAAGTGACTTCACAAAAAAGGTTATGCGTGATTATAGTTGGCAAGTATAAAAAATAGATAAATTATATTAAAAATATTACCTACAATAAAGTATTTAATGAATTCAATATATCTTTGATCTATTTTATTGTGTAAAATAATTAAAATAAATCTTAATTCATTATACCATATCTAATTTTTAATTGCTATAATAATTATTTTTAATGGTATTCTAATTAAAAATAATTATAAAAAATATAATCAAAGCTGTGCAATGCACGGATATTCAATCTAGTCTAGTATTAAGTAAAACTCACTGCACTTAAAATTGTTCTTTCAGTTAATTATTGCATGACCTATATCCTGCTTGCGCTAATATTTACTCTAATTGGCGGCTAAAATTTCATCTGTAATGTATAATTATTACTTGATTCAAGTAGTAAGGTCATTTGCTATTAACATTCATTTTCATTTTCACTATTAGGAAAAAGATTCACTCTCATTTACAATTATTACATCATTCAAGTAGTAACAATATTAATCTTGTATCTTTAAATATAATTAGATTAAAATTTAAATAACTACTTTGATTTGTTAGCTCATAATAACATTATTTTTATAATTTTAATTTTGATAATTAATCTACTTCAAATTCTTTCCGAAATTTAAAATTACATTTATTTTTAAAACAACAAATAAAATATTTTTACTTCTAAAATATTAAATAGTCAAGTTTGAAGGAAGAAATGGCCTTAACATCCTCGAAAAATATTAATTTCGTGTGATACGTTATTTAGTTACATATAACAATATATTTATCTATGAATTTATAAAGTTGAAATTTGTAACACCCTCCCAAGTATAATACTTTGCTTAAGTCATAGTACTATATTCGGGAGATGTTATTGTTTCCTGAACGGACCTTGTCTGATAGCAGCTTTTAGCCGTCTTCAATATTTCTTGAATTACCTGGAGATAATACGGAAATAAACATAGAAGTAAGAATTTAAAATTCTCTGTAGGATTCACTAAACTGTCAAACATAGTGCTATCTTATTATCTCTAACTGCTTCGCTTTATTATGAAAGAGGTGAACATGCCAAATAAATTATTTAGTTTTATAGTTTGAAAACGTATTATCCGAAGCAAAGTTCATTTTTATTCACACTTGAATCAGTATGGAAGTAACATGGTAAATGCATAATTCATATTTAGAATAATAGTAACAATATACTCAGATATAATAACTTCGGCATACTAAGAATTTGGAACATATATATGCAAATACTTCAACTTGGACTCATGCAATAGCACTTGTAATTTCTTTAATTTTCCTTAACCTTCTTTCTTGACATGCCTAGGTATTACGTATTGCCATCCCTAGGGTGTCTGTATATATCTACACTTGAGCGTTACATATCACCGTTCTCAAGCATAGCCTTACTCAACTTTTTTGGTATGCCTAAGCGTTATGTATTGTCGTCCCTAGGTTGCTTGTATGTGTTTGCACTTGAGCGTTATGTACCGCCGTCCTCGAAGTGCAGTCTTTCTTAATTTCGTTTACTCTGCTTAGCACATTTAGGCATTATGTATTGCCATCTCTATGGTACTTGCACATGTCTACACTTAAGTCACATGTATTGAGATGCTTTCTTATCTTCTTTTCAAATATTCATGCTTGCATGATATACATGTGCATCACACATCAATATTAACTTATAAATATTCACAAGTATCACTAATCTCTATATATATATATATATATATATATATATATATATATATATATATATATATATATATATATATATATATATATATTTATTTATTTATTTATTTATTTATTTATTTATTTATATTTCAATACATAACCTTGGTTTTGAATTAGGTTTCGCCATTTCTTTTTATTCTCGCCTTTTTTGTAAATTAAGCCATAAATTCATCTTAACTCATTTAGACCTGAATTTTGGATATGTTGAAGTGTTATATGTCTAGTTTCTAACCTCTTTAGTTTCATTGAGTTTTGATATATAGAACTCAAGTTATTGAAGATTTACCTAGGCTTGTCCTATACTAGATAGATTTAAGCTCAGTAAAGTAAAAATTCACTAAAATGGAAAATTAATTGAAACTATACAAAACCTATATATTTTAAAGCTAACTGAACCAATTTTCATTTTCAATAAGTTGCATCCCTTTTGAATAAATAGAACTCAAGTTATGAGCTCTTGAAGTTGGCTAACTTGACCTACCCTATTCTAGCCTGGTTAGGACTTGGGGTGACTTTCATAAATTACTAGGAACAACATGGATGAATTTGGTTCTGAAATTTTTATAGCATGTTACCTATGTCTTGAATTCCTAATAAAATTGGTTGCACTCAATTTGAAGGAGTATGGGGCAATTTATACCCCTTGAAATCTAGCCTGCTCAAAATTAAGGATAGAATTCTAGGGTTAATTTCAAAAAAATATATCTCACTCAATACTAATTCAATGACTCTATATTTTATATGGTTGGAAAGCTTTAAATGTCTAGTATCAAATAAAAGTAAGTTGATCAAGTTTTGGTGGTTGTAGATGGCTCCGTACACTCTGAAAGTATGGACGCCGTGAAGTTTTCTAGGTTTTCGGATTCTAATTGTTTTTCATGCAAGATTCAATCCTAATTCAACCAAATACTTGCCAAACTAGCCATAAATCATCATATATCCTCAATTAGATGAGCAGAGCAAGATTTCTTAATAACCACAAATTCACTAAAATCAAACAAGAACTTGAATCCTACCTTAAAATTGAAACTTGAGCTTGGAAGATGGAAGCCTTAAGCGTGAAAAGTGGTGTGGGATGAAGAAGTAAGAGGAAGAGGATGAAAAGGGGAAGCAATATGAGGGAGAGAGCTCAACCTTCTTGATGCACGAAAATAAGGAGGAGGAAAATGAGGAATTGTGAGATCTCATGACACAAGGTAGTTAGGAATTTGGCACTTGATTAGTGGTTGGGTTTGTGGTGATTGTTGAGCCATTTTTCCCCATTCTTTGGCTGCAGCTTGTTGCCACTTTGGCAGGAAATGGTGGCTGAATTTCAGCCACTTATGCTAGGGTTTTCATCACATAATCCTATTATAATCCTATTGATTTGGTTCTGGCGGTTTAATATATCGAATCTTTATCGATTTCCTTCAAATCGGCAAGTCATAACTAAATGGTTTTGAGAGTTCCTATATATCTATCTTGCTTAATCTCTCTAATTAACCTTCAATTAACTTCTAAGTAACTTTATAGATTCAATAAAATTGAATAAATCAATTAATAGCGTAAATTAGACATTTTGCAAAATTCAAGGCCTTTCTATTTTTTGTTTTTCATAACTAATGCCATTTTCATAATTTTGGGTAAGTCTAGGGGCATCCCATGTCATTTTACATGTGAATACCTCCGTGGCTTAATTGGCTGAGGTTTAGGTTTCTACATTTTTGCGACGTGGTTATGCTTTGTTTAAAACTTTATTCTGCTAATTCTATTAATATAAAGACCTAAATATCATTTTCTAAAAAGTTCAGGGGTAATTATGGAAGGAATCTTTGGAGGTCAATATGTAATTACCAAAAGTTCTGGGGCATGTTGCAAATAACAAAGTTTAGGGATGTTACAAAATTTATATAATTACATTAATTTATGAACTCATGATAACATAATTTTTAAAAATGTAAACTTAAACTTATTTTTAAATTTTCAAATAAAATAGGGTAAATTATATTGACTTCTCTTGAGGTCTATAGATATTACACTTAGCACTTCCATTTTTTTTTTTAAATTACACCTGCCCCCCATAATTGTTTAAAAGTCAGTACACTGACATCCCCTACTGTTAACATATTGATAGCCAATTTCTAGAGTTAGCCCTGGTGTAACACTCTCTGTCATATAAGCCATGCTCAAGTCATGGAGTTATACCGAGAGATTGCTACTACGCTATGAATTATTTAAAATGCATAAAATATTGTATATGGTCCTTTAATGATACACTTTACTGCTAATTCAAGGGACGTAAGTTACAAACCCCTATTACATACATAATAAAATAATTGTAATTTCAAAAGAAGTCGTCACAAGTATCATGTGTAGAACTTGTCATGAACTATAGTTGTCTCTTCCACAGACACCCTCTGCTTACATAGGGCTCCCAGACTGGACTCATGTTTGGATCTTGCATGAAGTGTACTCCAGGACTTCGCCCTATGCTTAAAACTTAATGTAAGTACTTGAATGTTTATGGGAACAACAAATAAGTAGGGAGTGAGAACCTAAGGTTCCTAGTAAGTACAGACATAAGGTGATATCATAAACATTCTAGCTGCCAATTTATAATAAAAAAAAACATGAATATATATTAGAATAGGTTCACTTTTAAGTTTGAAATCACATTTCTCGAAGCGGGTTATATTTTAGCAAATACTAAATATTTCATGGCAGATAAGGTGATAATAATAGAGTAATAACAAAAACAAAGTAATGTAATACCCTACCAATTTAATGTTATGCTTGAGTCATAACATGAAATTTAGTAGTTGCGTTACCGTGTTAGTACTCCATTTATTATTTATTTATTATATTATATGCTTTTTTTTTTGACAAAATATAACTTGGGGCGTAGAGAATATATATAAACAGAAGATGCGGCGCTTGGTATACAGTAAATGTGGTCGACATGGCAGAACATCATAAATGAATAAATATTACAACAGAAAAATAAATTTAAGTAGTATAACATCAGCTATATATATCAGAAGCTAACGCTTCAGTTTATGTATAGGTTCAAAAGTGGATACATATGTTGGGCCTATATACACCAAAAAGATATAAGGCCTGTGTCAGTGAAAAGCCATTCTACCAGGTCCTCAGAAGACATTTTAAACTAGCTGATCTAAGTAACTACATATGTATGGCTAAGTCTATGGCCCAATGCCGCATTAATCACAAAAGAGAACCATATTGTACAATGTGGCTTGCAGGCCAGAGCCTACTCGGTCAGATAGCCGTTGGCCATACCAAAGCCTACCGGGAGTAGTCGACATCGATCCGTAAGAGGAGGAGGATGAACTGAAAGCCTCGAATAGGTCGCTCTCAGGATTGAGTAGGATGTCCGGACTACTCATGATGTAACACCTTACCAGACAAAATACTATGCTTAAGTCATAGTATATTACCTGATAAGTTATTACGTGTAGTAAGCTGATTAAATTCCATTTTTAGTTTCATTATTAATTTATCGTGTACCGGAAGAAAAAGTAACATAAAAAAATTGCTAAATAAACAAAAATACTGGAAACTGCATCATATGTATATATATAAATAGTTGTTTTTCAAAGTTGTCAAAAGTTATATAAGACAAAGATATGATAGTAAAAAATGAGGCCGCTAACACAAAATAAATCGGCCTATCTATATGAACAGCCCCCTCACTGGTCCCTACGGGACATTTCATGAACACTGCCAACTCCTATCCCTATACTCATGACCTAAACTGCCAAAAGAGGGTCATCCTATATACCTACTTCTGCTACGGCGGGTAATCCAACTAGATGGATTCCGAAGAAAGGAATCCATTTGCCATGTCGATATCTGCAGGGGTGTAGTCCACGCTCAGAGCAGAGGACGAGGAAGATGAACTCTCTGCCTCATATGGATCCTCCTTAGACATCGTGACTGAGGGTATCTGCTGTGGTGGTGAGGTTGGCGGAGCCATGGAAGCTGCTGTTGCTGCCGGTCCTGCTGCCGCTATGTGTGGAGGTGGAAAAGGATGGGCCATGTATAGTGGGATAGCAATGTAAGGTGCAGCGAGATCGAAGAGTGGATGAGCAAGGGGAACAGCAAAATCTCTACGAAAGAAGAAGTAAAAACGGAACTGACATCTACCAAATATATATATACAGTCTAGAAACGGGTCCAGGTGGATGTGGAGCTCGGGAAACTCAATGAACAGGACGCTGGTGGCCGCGTTCTCCATGATCTAAGAATGATGCGGAAACATATAGTGGGGTGAGAAATAAAGATTTCTCAGTAGGGATCCTAAGTTTATATATCTACCATCGCTGTCATCCTCAATTGTTTCGAGTTTTGGTTAATTACAAGAAAATGTTACCTCAACAAGATATACTACTAGATTAGTTATAGAAATTATAGCCCGAAACACAGCTTAGTTTTACTTAAGGAAATAAACAGAGAAATAAATAACCAGACCTGTGTTTTTGACATAGTTAAGTGATAGCCATAAAGTAAACAATAATAAATATATGTATATATAACATCCAATGATGCAATTAACTCCATGCATGATAACAGAAACTATGGGTATGCATAAGAACTAATGCACTTGATCTTAACTCATATTTTTCCATACTTGGTCCCCTAGGAGTATATTGGCCATAAAACTCCTGGGTAATAGTCCGCTTTTCAGGATCGAGCTCATTCCTATACAGGGTCGCCGGGTTTACTTTCTCCAACTTCCCCACTGATCTATTCCCCTTAACTTTGTTCAGGGGCTGGCCCAAGTCATATGGAAATCCTTCCTCATTCTTATAAGGGTAGCATCACTTGTCTAATACTCTGACCAATGCATGCATAACTTGTAAATTCATATTAATTGCAATCTCTGCCGAAATCTTGGCAATATAACGGATCATGTCCGCTTCCCCATGAATAGTGCCAGACAATGAGAAAATTTTAATCAAATAGCAATTCCAATATAGAATATCATATTCATACCAAGAATATAACAATATCAATAGGTGCAAGTTTTAAAATCTTAAGTCTTAATCTATCTTGCAAGTTTTTAATTTCTATTGATGTTCCCAAGTTCGACTCCCAAGATTAAATGGGGTCTGAGTTCCGATTTCATACAATTTCCGACATCCGGGGTTATGTTCGACCTTCCGAGATTATATATAATTTCCGTCTTTTGGGGTTATGTTCGATCTCCGACCTTATTCCACCATTGCTCTTCTAAGACTCTTATAAGCGTGTTTCCTAAATTCCAATTTCTAACATTAACTATACCCGATCTACTTTCCTATTCACTAAGTTCCGAGGTTAACTTTAAGTATAACCGACCTAGCTCTCTATCTGCTAAATTTCTGAGTTCAATATCAAGTATACCTGACCTAGCTCTTTGTCTACTAAGTTTCTGAGGTCAATTTTAAGTATAACCGACCTAGCTCTCTATCTGCTAGACTTTCGAGTTCAACCTCAAGTATACCTAATGTAGCTCTTTGTCTTCTAAGTTTTGAGGTCAACTTTAAGTTATTTGTGCTTTATCCTAAACCGCCCTACTTCTAGCCAGAATTGCACTCTTATAAGAGAAAATCCACCAAAAATAGAAATCTGGGTGAAATCATACGAAATTTATATCAATGTAAAGCTAAAAGAGCAAGCTTTCAAATAAAATAAGTTGCATATCATTTGAGTGAATATAATTCAAGATATAAGCCCTGAGACTTGACCCTACTAGACTATCCTGTTCTAGCCTGAGTTGAACTTAAGGTAAATTCATTGATATACTAGGGATACTTAGCAATGAATCTGATTTTGAAATTTTTATGGGATGTTC